>JBBPCZ010011651.1:0-15037 GCA_037974445.1 Brycinus macrolepidotus
GAGGTGAACGATTCCGGTGCTTCGCAAAATTAGAACCGGTTCTAAATCGGAACCGGGTTTCGATGCCCATCCCTATTTGTTCCTCTTTCTCATTCACTCCAAACCATCCACACACACACGCATTATGAGAGGCAGGGGCGTCGGAAGCATTTTTAATGTGGGGGGTCTGGAACCGGGGGTAGGGGATGTTGCTAGTGTAACTGGTCACTGCACCATGTGTGACTGGTGTCACCTCTCTGCATTGTGTAATAGTGGTTCTGGTATGTGGGTGCAGGGTGCGTGGAATGACGAAACACAGTCACTTTCACTTTTGGACAGTCACTGCAGTCCGTTTATTGCCATCCCCAGGGAAAGGTCTGCTCTGCTCTGCTCCCGCATGGAAAATGGACTTCATTAAATCATATAAAATATTCACAAACTTAGAAATAACTCATCTAAAACAATAATCTACTAATATGTAACATACTAACTTGAAAAATATACACAGAGGTAGGAAGTTGGCCTGTAACAGCAAGTTATGATTCTGTAGATGTGGAGTTCAAGGTTTGAAGTCACCACTGTGTAAAGCTTTGATTCCCATCTATCAGCTAATTTGCGCCGGCCTCTCATGCCTTTGTTGGCTACAAGAACAGTGTCTCCCACAGATAGAATGCAACCCTTGGCTCTTTTGTTGTACTGGTCAGCCTGATGTTTCTGCTCGACAGCAGAGTGCTTCTGAGCAACGAGCATGGCTGATTTAAGATCTTCCACCAGGGATTTCACATAGGAGTGATAGTTACAGACTGAAGTGTCACACAACACATTCTTGAAAATCAAGTCAACTGGCAGTCTGGGAATCCGACCGAACATCAGATAAAACGGCGCAAAGCCTGTGGTCTCGTGTATGGTGCAGTTATACACAAATGTCATGGTTTGTACCATCTGTGGCCATTTCTGCTTTGCTTTGGGAGGTAACGACCTCAACATGTTCCCCAATGTACGGTTGAATCTTTCTGTGCCACCATTGCCCATGGGATGATACGGGGTGGCTCGTGATTTATCAACTCCAGCCAATTCTAAAAGCTCTGCAAGCAGCTCACTCTCAAAACTAGTGCCTTGGTCAGAATGCAACCGCTAAGGAAAACTATAGACACAGAAGAAGCTGTCCCACAGTTTCTTCGCAACTGTTTTAGCGGTCTGATCTCTGCAAGGGAAAGCATGTGCCAACTTTGTGAAGTGATCTGTGATCACAAGCACATCTACTGACTTGTCCTTATGTTCTTCTGACCAGAAATCAATACAGACCAGTTCGAGTGGAGCAAAGGTTTTAATACTCTCCAAAGGAGCCCTTGCTGAGGACTCTGGAGTCTTGCTAGCCACATATCTGTTGCATGTTCTCATGTATTCACGGATAGTTCTCTCCATATTGGCCCAAAAGAATCGTTGTCGGGCAAGGGCAAGTGTTCCCGGTAGCCCTTGGTGACCAGCATTGTCGTGGACACTGACCAATATCTTAGACTTCAAAGACTCGAGCACCATAAACTGAAATCGTCTGTTCTTTGTCATGGGGTCTCTCGTGACACGATACAGGATGTCATTTAGCAATCTAAGCTTATCCCACTGCCTCAAGACTCTCGGAGTCTGGCTAGACTCATTACAGCGTTCTCGTCTTGATGGTCTCCATTTTTTTTTACTAAATGGATCACTCTACCCAGTACTGGATCTGTACATTGCTGTGACCGCAACTCAGCTAATGACATGGGCTGGAACGTTTCAGTGTCACAAGGAATGATGCCAGTGAGATGATCAGCTATGGAGACTACGCGTTGAGAAGGGAGACAGTTCAAGCAGCTGTGCTCAGACAGCACAGATGAGACCTCTTCTTCTGTCAGTGACCCAGAAGCAGTGCTCGCTGAACACAATGATTGTGTCATGCTCGTGAGGCGAAAAGCATCTTGAACTTGGTTGACTTGCATGTCATGTGCTGATCGATAAGCTCACTGAATGGCTCAGACAATAGGTGTTGGGACAATGGCTTCACAAATGGATCCCTACTTAGAGCATCTGCCACTACATTCTGTCTGCCAGGAATGTGCTTGTTGTCAAAAGAATATGGAGCTAGTTTTGCTACCCAGCGCTGCTCACATGCATCAAGCTTAGGTTTAGTCATTACATAAGATAAGGGGTTATTGTCAGTCAGGACTGTGAACTTGTGACCTTTAAGCCAATGACTAAACTTATCACATACTGCCCACTTCAGAACTAAAAATTCTAAACGGTGAGCAGGGTAATTAGCCTGGCTGCGCAAGAGTGTTTTGCTAGCAAAGGCTATGGGTCTGGCCTTCTCTTCACCCTCCGGCACCTGTGACGGCACAGCTCCGACGCCATCTAGAGAAGCATCAGTTGACAAAATGAATGGCCGAAGTCAGGGTGCATCAGGACAACACTGTCCAGTAAAGCTTGCTTCAGATCTACAAAAGCTTTATCACAAGTTGGTGTCCAGTCATTGGGGGTAAGTACACGGAAAGTACCTGTTTTTTTTCATCCTCTGGCACCTTTGGTCACATGCTTCTGAACTGCTGTGATTATTAAAAAGGGCTTGGCTAAAGCAGAACAGCCAGGGATGTAGTGTTGGTAAAACATGATCATGCCCGAAAAGGACTGAATCTTTTTTTGGGAGGGAGTACCACCATCTACTTCCATCAAATCTTCCTTTTTGAAATCTGCAATGAAACACACAGATCTGCAGAGGAAGTGGCACTTCTTCTGAGAAAGCTTCAGATTATTGGCTCTTAGCTGCAAGAACACTATCTCCAGACGACTCAAAGCTTCCTCCTCCGAAGGTGCAAAAACCAACAGATCGTCCAAATAGCACAGGAGACTAGAAAAGTTAAGATCCCCAAAAATACTGAGCATCATATGCCTAAGGGTGTTGTGAAGGCTGTGTATTGTTTGTTTGACTCATGCAAAGGAAGGTTATAGAATCCTGAAGTCAGATCCATAGTACTAAAAAAGCAGTTACCACCAAGAGTTACAAGACTGTCGGCCTGATAAGGCAAAGGATGGCCGTCCTTAATAGTTTTTGCAGTCAGCATGTGAAAGTCAGTGCAAATGCGTAGGCCACCATCTTTTTTCCAAACCATCACCAATGGTGATGCATACTCGCTCAAGGACTTGGAGATTATGTTTTTCATCTCCATCTCGGAGAGAACTTCACGTAACTTGTGGTAATGGGCGGGAGGTACACGACAATAGGGTAGCCTAAACGGCTTATGATCAGAGAGTCGTATACGATGAATGAAATCCGTGGCTTCCCCACAGTCTAACTTTCCCTTTGAAAAAACACCCTCATAAGAGAGAAAAAGCTTCGCCAGACTATGTTTCCATTCCTCAGACACTTCACAGCTCTCAATGTCAACATCGCTCAACCCAGAGTCCTTCAGTGACTGGATTGGGTCAGATACGGCTGCTGGCAAGGTGGAAACTCCAGAAACAGACTCCTGTTTACACAGACCTTGTGTCAACGTCAAGTCTTCCAAAGCCAAACATGGAAACACATCTGCTAATTTAGCATTTGCTGCAAAGATATGGGGTGCTGGGAGGCGTTCAAGATTTTCATGGGGATCCAATGATCTCTCCACATAGGTGTAACAATGCGACCCACCATAATGTTTCTGGATGCAGCTCGAGAAGAAGTCGGCTCTGCAATCACAGTGCTTCCACATGACACAGGAGCATGCTGTGGCAGTTTTCCCCTCACAATGTACTCGTGCTTGGGGAGCAGCATGACAGCCTGTCTTAGTTTTACTGTACCAACTTTGTTGGGTGACTCTGAACCAGACCAGTGAGAAATGCAACTAAGGAGCTATAGAAACTGCTCACAATCAGGATCATCTGATCGTGAGGAGATCAGTTGCCAGTACTTATCTGAAGGCTTCATGGCCTGAATGACTGGTCTAAGAACATTGCTGCCAGTGATAAGGTTATCTTTCTGACCAGGAATGACAAGCGTTGGCACCGTGAATTTCAATCCATAAATGTCAATGTTCAACTCATAAGTGCACTTAGGTCTTGTCATCAGTCCACCACAACCCATAAGGACTCCATGGTCAGGTGACACCCTGAAACTGAAACTGGAGCATAAAATAACTCACTAGCTCCTTCAAGTTACTGTGATCCAACAAAGATAACTGCTTTTTTCTCAACGGGTGTGCAAGGGTGACTCAAGTAAGCAGAATGCACATCAGTGGTTTCTGTGAGGGTGTTTACTGCTCTACCCATGCTACCCCTCTCCTGACATGGGCTTGCTAGTTTAACGGAGCTTCCACAGAGTGACAAGCTACAGCTGTAGGAGGAACGGAAAGAAGTGGGCACTGATTCTTGAAGTGTCCAGGCTTAAAACATTGGCGGCATAGTCGACTGCGCTTACAGTGGGTGTAAGTAGAGTGGTCTTGAGCACTACAAACTTTACAAGGAACATCAGATAGCCTCTGTGAATGCTGTGGCTGGTAACACCTTGTCGGACCTGTTTGCAGAGTGGAAGAGAACTTAGTCAGGGTATTGTCAAGCTTTGTGGTCAACTGGCTCAAGCCTGAGTCAAGAGAACAACCATTGGCAGGTTGAGGCACAGAACTGCAGACTGTTGAAGGTATTGGAGCGTTCTGGTTAGCGATAGCTGGCACTGAATTTCCAACATCAGAGTATGAACTGGCTGGTTGTGTACTTGCTGTGAGAGTAGGTGGCTCCCATGTGTGATATTGGGAAAACTGTACATTCTGTTTGTGTGCTGAAAATGATAGTGTTATGGGACTTAGCTTTAGTGTTTTTCACCGTATCCATGTGGCTGTCCAATTGCTCCTGCACCTCAGCTGTAGACCATTTCTCAGCTGGTTTGAACTTAAAGGAAACAGCAAGGTCAGGGTCAGGACACTGAGAAATAAACATCATCACAACCTCAGTACAAGGGTCATCAACGCTCTTTCCCTGTCTGCGTAAACATTCATCAATAGCATCAATAGATTTGTTAAGTCAGATCCAATAATCCAGAGCTGACTCACCAACTTGGAACAGTGCTATAGAAATCCTTCATTGGCAAGTTAGAATGAGTAATGTCACTGAAATGGTGCCTAAAAATGTCAAGAACAGTGGTAGGAAGGTCTTGAGGCTGCAAACCTGAACTGCTGCGAAGTGAAACTTTGACAATGTCTATAGCTTTGCCAGTAAGCCTACTCATCAGAAATTCAAAGAGCTCACTGTGGGAGCTGTAAGACATCTTAGCTGCATGGCTTTCCATCATGTCAGTCCATTCATGGATGGAGAATTTAGCAGATCCATCACCTCTGAAGAATGGTGGTGGTTTTTCGCTTTGCTGGACTACTACTTTCAGCTGTGAAGCATCAACACTGCTAGCTGGCTGATGAGTTGTAGGGGGCGGAGACTGATTACCACTGGGCTGGTGCATGGCAGATAGGTTGGCTGTTATACTATCCCTAATCTGTTTAGCTAGGCCAGTTATTATGCTACCTAGAGCATTGGGAGAAATTAACTGAACAGTGCTGGGTTGAGAATGAGAAACAGGGGTGGAGCTCGTAGGCCCTATCAGAGAACCTAAACCACACTGGTTAACTGATCTACTGTGATCCCCCACTACAGATGTAAACTTATCCCCATCATTATCAAACATGTACAGCCCTCTCCCTCTACCATGACTGAATATACCTGAAATCCTGCTAGGGCTAGACACCCCCCCCCAATACAAATGAACCCTCATCTGCCATAACTGGAGGTAACAATTACAATGGGTAAACTTCTGAAGAAAAGAAAGAGAGAAAAAAAATAGCTACAGCAGTCCAGCATTAACAGTTACCTAAAATGAAGTAATAAGACTACAGCGTGCAAATCATATATCAAAATATCTAGACATGTAATTATACACTAAAAGTACCAAGCTTGAAATTTTTAAAAATAAATCACTTAACCAAAATACATTGGATAAAGACAAATATAAAGGTTAAAACACGTGTATATAACTGCACATACAAACAAATATGCCCCTAGACTAGACACTGAGTGATAGACTGTAGAAAAGCGTCTTTCACTCAAATATTTTTATTTTTTATTTTTAAACTGTACACTAATCAAAGAAATGCTTAGAGAAGAGCAAAATACTGCACCTTAAAGGCCTAGGAATCATAAAACAAACAGACGCAATCGGCAACTCCGCTTGCCGTCACTGCTGTCGTCCTCCACCTCGTGGTCACGGACCCCTGTCACTGGAGCACACACCTCGTAGTCACAGCACCAAGTGTAACCGGTCACTGCACCATGTGTAACTGGTGTCACCTCTCTGCGTTGTGTAATAGCGGCTCTGGTGTGTGGGTGCAGTGTGCGTGGAATGACGAAACACAGTCACTTTCACTTTTGGACAGTCACTGCAGTCCGTTTATTGCCATCCCCAGGGAAAGGTCTGCTCTGCTCTGCTCCCGCATGGAAAATGGAAGGGGCACAGACACACGTGGCATACGGACTTCATTAAATCACATAAAATATACACAAACTTAGAAATAACTCATCTAAAACAATAATCTACTAATATGTAATATACTAACTTGAAAAATAAAGACAGGATTACAAAAGATGCTGGGCCATCACTTCTTACCTGCTCCCTCATGGAAAATGGAAGGGAGCGCAGGAAGTGACACAACCGCTTATAAAGAACCGAAGGGGGTAATGGGAAATGTAGTCATATAATAATAAAACGAAAAAAATAAATACAACCAAAACAAAACAGGATTTTATGTAATTATACACAATAAACACAAACAAATACAACCGTTACACTAGCTATAGCGTAGTTGCTAGCTGTAGTGTAGTGTTTCCCGGGAGCGGGGGACTGCATCATTTTCACTGGCTTTCTCTGTCCAAACTCAGGCTCATGCTGTGCGGAATATCCCCGGATGAGTGAGATGGCAGTGAAAACAGTGTTGCCTTTCTATTCCACATATCTGTGCGTTTTTTCTCACTTTCTCAACCACGAAACACAGTGAAGAAACAAAAGAACACGCTCCAAGTGGCTGTCATCATGCCTTCCTTGTTTCGACCAGTTAGTGGCGAGAGCAGGCACACCAATTAGAGTGTTGATTTTAATTTTTTGCTGCCAAATAATCCCTGTGGGTGACTAAGCCTGTAATGTAATTTAGGTTAAAAGCCAGTTCGCACATTCAGTTCTCTCAGGTGCATCCTCCCTTTCAAGTTTGTGCTGGGACTGTATAATCAGTCATCATTAGGCCTACATCTGGTCATGGGTTTTCTCAGTTTCAGGTCCTATGTCTCTGGTAGGCCTATATGTTTATCATAAAAGTGTATGGATGTTATTGAAGCATCGTTCGGTAGTGCTTTATGTTCGAAAGTATAGTTTAAAAACATAACACAAAAAGTGAAAATAAAATCAAGATTTTTTGGTTCCCGATGTCTGACATGACTGGGCCCTAGGACAAATAAGTTTGAGAAACACTGCTTTAGATCAAAGTTCATTGTTCCTGCACATGCTCCAGTTTTTATTTATTTTTTTGTCATTCATGTGCAGGTATGTGCTTCCATAATGCTCTTTGTTTTAAGATGTTCTTAGTTATTTGCACTTTATTCAATTAGCATAGCGTTACTAGTTAATGAGCTGTTTTCACAAAATGGTGGATTGTAATCTCTAATATGCACTCACTTTTGCCACCATTTTATGAGATGTTTGTGTAGATTTATTTTGCTATTTATGTATAGCTTATGTATTATATATTAAACAAAATATTTGTCACAAATGTAGTGCGCATGCGTGCGTGAGTGCGCGTTTGTGTGAGTAAATATTTAGTAATATATAATGTTTGTGTTTTATAATATTAATAACATACAGATCCTGATATTCCTAAATAGATATGTGAATGCTTAATAGATAATTTGATAATTTGTTGTATATTATTACGTGTTTACACTTTGTGAGGAGAGATCAAACTTAATTGTTCCCGCATGCGCTCCAGTTTTTATTTTTTTTGTCATTCATGTGCAGTCATATTCAGGAGAGAACGAAACATTGAAGCATTGCTGGCAAGTGTGTGTGTGTGTGTGTGCATATGTCCAAAAAAGTTGGGACACTTACCAAAAATGCAATTAAAATTCAAATCTGTAATTTAGTAATTCACTTAAACCTTTATTTAACAGGAAAAAAGACAAAGAAAAGATGTGTTTTTATTGATAAACTTAATTCTCTTTGGTAAACTTAAACAAATTTAGAGATCGATGCCTGCAACACACTCCAAAAGAAGTTGCGACACAGGCAAGTTTACCACTGGGTCACATCCCCTTTTCTTTTAATTACACTTCTTGATCATTTGGGAACTGAAGAAACTAATCGTTGCAGTTTTGCAAGTAGAATTTTTGCCCATTCTTTCTGTATGCAAGACTTGAGCTGCTCGACAGTCCGTGGTCACCGTTGTCTGATTCTCCTCTTCATGATGTACCAGACATTTTCAATTAGAGACAGATCTGGACTGCAGGCAGGCCAGTCAACCACATGCACTTTGTCTACGAAGCCACACTTTTGTAATTTGTGCAGAACGAGGCCTGGCATTGTCCTGCTAAAATATACATTGAGTTCCTGGGAAAAGACATTATCTTGACCAGAGCATATGTTTCTCTAAAATTCCAATGTAAGCCTCCGCATCAATGGTGCCTTCACATATATTCTGTCATCGACGGCGCTGCTGTAGATGACAACACCAAGTTCCTAGGGCATCCATATCACGGAAGACCTCTCTTGGACCCTCAACTCCACCTCCATAGCTAAAAGGGCCCGGCAGCGTCTGCACTTTCTACGGAGACTGAATAGAGCGAGCTTCCCCCCACCAATCCTCACCACATTGTATAGGAGCACCATCGAAAGTCTCCTCTCCTGTTGCATCACTATCTGGTACAGGAACTGCACTGTATTGGACTGTAACACACTGCAGTAGATAGTGAGAGCAGCTGAGAAGGTTATCGGTGTGCCCCCCTTGAAGAACATTTTCCAAACCCGCCGTTTTAACAGAGCAAGTAACATTGTGAAGGACTATTCCCACCCACTACACGGACTCTTCTCCCTTCTACCATCTGGCAAATGGTATCGAAGCTTCCGTTCTGGTTCTGCACGGCTGTGCAACAGCTTCATACCACACACCATCAGGGCCCTGAACGCACACAAACGCACATAAATGCATATATATGTCTAGTTCCTGGTTGACCAGCACATTTCAACTACCTCACTTTATTCTATCAACTACCTCACTTTATGCTATTCATACTGCTTAAAATGTCTATACTTTGTTTTATACTGTGCTACACTCATACCACACTCAATTAGCACCTGCACTCTACTGTAAACCTGTATACTGCCAGTACAGGCACCCTAACGACCAGTCACTGTTATAACTCTACACATACTCATTGTGGTTTTTCTATGCTGCTAACTGTGCAATAAGAATATTAATATGATTCCAGTGCATATGCTCATATGCAATAACATGTATATATAGTGCAATATTTTAATTTCTGGTAAACTAAGTTTCCCACTCACATTACTGTTATGCTGCTACATTGTCTATTTATTGTTTATTTATTGTAGTGTTCTGTCATCCCTGGAACTCTGTTTAATGCTGCTAACTGCCGCCTATGCAGTAATCAGACCTATAGTGCAATACACATCACTCTGGAAGGTTTACGTTATGTCCACATTTGCTGTCTATTTATTGTCTGTCTGTTGTCTTCTGTTTGTTGTAACCTGCACTCTGTTGAATGTTGTATGTTGCTATATGTTGCACCGTGGTCCATGGAGAAACGTTGTCTCATCTCACTTTGTACGTGTATGCAGCTGCTGATGACAATAAAGTAACCTTGAACCTTGAATATATACAGATCCCCCATGCCATGGATACTCTCATACCTTCACAGATGCTGGTATTTACATCTTTCGTTGATAAGTCTGGATGGTCTTTTTCATAGAACCCGAACTCCATTTTTTTCCAAAAACAAGCTGAAATGTGGACTCATCTGACCACAGAACACATTTCCATTGTCTTTTGGTCCATCTCAGATGAGCTCCGGCCCAGAGAACTTGCTGGCATTTCTGCACGTTTCTGGCTTCCTCTTTGCATAATACGGTTTCAGGGAGCATTTTTTGATGTAGCAGAGGATTATGTTCAGCAACAATGATTTCCCGAGGCTATGTGGCTATGTCTGTTACAGTAGTATGATGGTTTCTAATGCAGTATGGTCAAAGGGCTCTAAGGTCACACACATTCAGCAGCATTTTCTGGCCTTGGCCTTTACGCACAGTGATTTCTACTGACTCCCTGAATCTTTTCACAATGTTATTAACTGTAGATAATGACTGACTTAAATTTCTTACTCTCTTGGTCTTAGAAACATTGTTTTTAAATTGATAGGTAATTCTCTCATGAAGTTCAGCACGAAGTGGTGAACCACAACCCATCTTTGCTAGCGAAGACTGAGCCTTTGGTGGATGTTCCTTTGATACCCAATCTTGATACCCAAACCTGTTACCAGTTAACCTGCTAATTGAGGAACCTTCCAGAAAATTTAACCTTGTATAACCTTTTCAGTTATATTTTACCTCTGTCCCAACTTTTTGGAGTGTGTTGCATACATCAATTTCTAAATTAGTTTATTTTTACCAAATAGAAATAAGTTTGTCAATGAAAACACTGAAAATCTTTTTTGTCCTTTTGCCTGTTAAATAAAGGTTCAAGTGAATTATCATATTACAGATTTAAGTTTTCATTATTGCATTTTTAGAAAGTGTCCCAACTTTTTTGGAAACAAATGAATTCACAAATAAGACAAACAACAGAAACATGGGCGTTAGTTTGTTTTAAAAAGTGTTGAGTCTGGAGACTACAAAGGGTTCAGGGGGCCATATACTGCTGATAAATGAAACAAAATCTCTTTATAAATCAGTGCCAGCATCGATCCTAGAATAAATGTAGTATTTCCTAGAGGCAAATACAAGCAAAAGACAGACTACAGGCCACCAAATGACCTGTGTAGTTACTATGATTTGCGACTGTACATAAAATAGCCCATTATTTATCTAACTGTTGCCTATAAAACCCAACTTTAGTTAGACTTCCGGTATGGCAAGGCTACGTTCAGATGCCATCCTAATCACTCTGTGTAGACTGTATGTTTATTTTGTATTTTATTTACTTTTTACCACCTTTCATGCCCAGATATGAACGAGTTTATTGGGTTATGACATTGCTCCATGTCGGGAAATAGGAAATCAAGTTCCACACTTGATTTCCACACAGCCTGGAGGAATACAGTATTTTGACAGGTGCTGTATTCTAGCAGCAGAGAGTTGTGTGCAAAAATGCAAAGGAGAAGTTACATGGGAAAAAAATGCAGAACAGCATTAATGTAACATTCACACATATGAACCCAACCGCAGAGTACAATGAATGGAGGTTTAATAAGTAGTATAATTCGCAAAGAAAAGAATCAAAATCCAAAAACGTAGCAACAGAGTCTAAAAACCACAAAGTCCACAAGGCAAAAGAGTAATCCAAAATCCAGAACAGGGGTCAGAGAAACACAATAAAGAAACACAGTCAAGTTCAATGGGGAAATGCTTGGTAACTGGGCAGGGCTTAGTATACTTCCCACTGGTAGAATGTCCCTTCGGTCTATTTATATCCCTTGGCCTAGTACTCAGGTGATCCTGATCTCCTTGTTATGGGGCTGTGCGAAACTCCTGAGTGAATATCCTGAGAGGGTTGTCTGGTAGTGCCAGTGCCTGACTTCGATCCAGGGCCAGGCCTTACAGGACGGTGAGTCGGTGGATGGCTACGGCAGCAAGGTGCAGGCCGATCAGGGTGAGAATCATGGAAGTCGGTGAGTAGGCTAGGGTCCTCTGTGGCCACCCATTACTGTTCTTCTGAACCATAGCCCTTCCAATCAACGAGATATTCCAGTCAGCCTCAGTGTCGGTGTGAGTCCAGTATTTCCTGGACCCGGTAAGCAGCCTCTCTGCCCACATCCAGTTGAGAAGGTGGTTGACGATCCATACATAACACAACACTGGTGGGGCTGATCTCCGTTGGAGATGAGTCTGCCTATAGGGACGAGGTCCTGAGGCTGTCTGAGTAGTGCTCGGCAAACAATCTGGCTCTGAACACTAAAAAAACTAAAGAGATTATCCTGGACTTCAGGATGCACAGGGCAGATCCACCCTCTCTCTACATCAAGGGAGAATGTGTGGAGAGGGTGCACACCCTCACCTTCCTGGCCACCACAATCTCTGCCGGCCTCTCCTGGACTGCTAATACCACGGCTGTCATCAAAAAGGCACAGCAGCGTCTGCACTTCCTGAGAGTGCTCAGAAAGAACATCAGCAAGAAGTTGCTGGTGGCCTTCTACTGCTAGTCAAGACAGCACAGAAAATCATCGTCTGCCCCCTCCCCTCACATTTACACATCCCGCTGCCTCAGCAGAGCTGAGGGAATCATCAGAGACAGTACCCATCATGCTCATGACCTGTTCAACCTTCTGCCCTCTGGCATGCGCTACAGGTCTATCAGTACTAGGACCAACAGGCTCAGAGACAGTTTTTTCCCACAAGCCATCACTGCACTAAATACACACAAACTCATACCATTACCACTCACAGACAATGTGCAATAATTGCTGTAGTTTTACACCAATCCCAGGGCAATGTACAATAACCTCAACACTGTCTATAATATGTGCATTTATTTATTCTTGTATAGTGCAATTATATATATATATATATATATAAATATATAAGTGCAATACTTTTATAATTCTTGACTTGTTAATTGTGCGTCATTGTTGTCTGTCTGCAACTTCATATTTGATGTCTTTACTTGTTTGCTCCGTTAAATAGCCCCTACAATTTTGTTGTATGAGTAGCATCCTGCTTCAGTACAATGACAATGAAGGCATATCTTATCTTAAATGCAGCGGTTGCATGGGACTGTAAGACACGGGTTTGAGTAAAGAGACATGAAAGGTGGGTGAAATGCGATACCTGGAAGGCAACTGGAGACGATAGGCGACTGGGTTGACACGTTGTTGTCGCTACCCGATTCAAACCGGAAACCCGATTTGGACTACGCATGTGCAAAAATACGTCAAAGCCACACTGCTTTACGGCTGCTGCACATTTTCTCCCGATTCAAGCAGGACACCCGATTTAGACCGTGCACTTACGCCATTTCCGCTCGCTCCTATTTTTTAAATTTTAAATGTTTTATTATTATATAACAACAATAATCACAAATATAAACGATTTACTCAATTAACAAAATACACATATACAATAGAGAAATAACATACCAACACGGAGAAATAACATACCAACTTGAATGACCTTAAAGCTTTTTTGTTTTTACAATTTAAAGTGGTACTGCATTATAAGAACTCACTAATAAACCAGTTTGGCTTAGCATTGGAGTTAAATAAAGAATACATATTAATAAAGATGTTTTAATTATTTTTATATGAAGTTATTGATTTACATAGTTTATGATGTTTATGTATTATGCATTTTTTTATTTTAAGTGAGTTGTAAATGTTTAAGGTTAGGTGACTGTTTAGTGTTATTATTTAATTATGTTTCCTTAGGGTCTGTTCTTAATTTGTATTTTGTGCGTGTGTGTAAAAAAAACTATATAGAAATGTGAAATGGTAAGGAAGCATTTTGGAATGCAAATTGTGTGAAAGAGTATAATCAAACTTCCAGATTCCTACACAACTGAATTTTAAAATCTGCTTTTTATATATTTTTAGGATGATATTCCATCAATTCGCCAGTGGTGCTGCATTCAGCTTATGGAGAAGTTTTGCATAGAAGGGTATTAAAAACACCGTTGGTAATACACTGAGATGTTAAAATGTCAGGTCTTGGTTGTGTAAGTGATGTAATTGTATTACTCAGATATGGCCAGAGGTTTGCCTTCTGGACGGTGGAAGCTTCACATCTGCTGAAGCAGGGCCGGCGTCTGAGCGGATCTACCGGGCTAGCATCTAACTGACTATGGGGGGGGCACTATCGATCGTGAACTATATTCATATGAGTGCTGGAGCATGTGTAGGGAGGGGCGTGGCGACTCGCTAGGGGGGACAATGGCTTCGAATGCCCCCCCTTGACGCTGGCACTGTGCTGAAGGGAAACCTGGAGCCTGTCTTCAGAGTGTCCACTGCTGCTCCTGTCAAACCTGATGGGGAAGCTTCTTCTTCTCAGGTAGTTTTCCCTAATATATATTTTTACTCATTTCATCCCTGATATTCACTTCCATCTACAGATAGGTGCCATGCATTAGATTATCATACTGTGATTTGCATGTATTTAAAAATTGTTGCTGTTTTCCATCATTGAAGATCCACAGAGTGCATCTGAGCATTTTGGAGGCAAAGAAATGGGTTGAGAACAACCAGTCTCACTTTAAAGCACCTGTATCACCACCACCTTTGCTCACAATGACTGAAGAGAATCTGAAAGAAGCCCTTCACAAATTTGACAGATTAGAAGATGTCCTGGATGATGATGAATGGGCCATCATTCTTTCCGATTTTACATGTTCCTTTGGCACTATTGAGGATGTGCATTATTTTTTAGAAAATATATTCAGTGGAATGGTATGGGTATCTGTGGTGAACGACTTTTAAAGAATAAAACCATTGAGGATCAGGCTGAAATCAATTCTTTAATTGTTATTATTTAAATGAGCCTCAGTCTGTTAAATGTCTGTTTAATGTTATGTACAGTTTTTTTTTTACACACACACACAAAATACAAAATAAGAACAGACCCTAATGAAACATAATTAAATAATAACACTGAACAACCACCTAACTGTCACGTCTGGTTCGCCTCGGTCACGCCCCCTCCCGAGCCTGTCGCCTGAGTTTTAACCACTTGCAGCCCTGGACACGCAGTGATGACATCATATGTTGTGGTGAGAGTGGCTATCGGTAGCAGAGCAGCCCAGCTGTT
>JBBPCZ010011690.1:0-15036 GCA_037974445.1 Brycinus macrolepidotus
ATTTGACTGTACGACTTTCACTTGTATTGGAGTAACATTTGACCAGTGGTATCTGTACTTTCACTTAAGTAATGAATTGAGTACTTTGTCCACCTCTGCCCCATTCATCAATGATCACAACCCCCCACAGTAGGTATTAAGTTAAGTGAGTAGGTATTAAGTTATCTGAACTGTGGGTCATATGTACGTGTGTGTGTGCTGCAAAAAGTGGATCACATATAAAAGTGCTGATTTTTAGAACACCTCAGTGACACTGATGGGTTGAGGATAGACCACCTACCAAAAAAATCTAGCCAACGGTGTCTTGTGGTCAAAAACTGACCACTGTAACATGCACAGATATGAACCCAAAGGCAAAGTACCAAAAAAACAGAGAATTTAATGAGTAATTCAGTTCCAAGAGTAAAGTAGCCAAAATCCAGAATGTAAATAGTCCACAAACCAGAAAATCCAAAAATAGGCAAACAAATACAAATCCATAAGGCAAAAGAGTAATCCAGAATCCAAAAACAAGGTTTAGAAAAACACGTCCAGGTCCAATAACAATTTGCTCAGTAACTAGACAGTGTTAAATATACTTCACACAGGAAGACTGTCCCTAAAGGTCAATTTATTCCAAATGTGGGTCTAGTACTCAAGTGATCTTGATCTACTCATTATGGGCTTGTACGAAACTCTGGAGTGGAGATCTAGACAGGGTTGTCTAGTAGTGCCTGACTGAAATTTCACCTCAGATCCAGGACCAGGCCTTACAACCACTGATGAAGAGCTAGAGAATTACTAACAGAAACTGTACAAGATCAAACTATTATTGAAAATTATCCAACACCCAGATAATATCTGTGATACCTGTAAATATATAAATATATTTGTAAGGAAGTGAAACTTTTGCTCACCTCCAATTTATTATTCTAGGTAGACTAAGGTACTGAATATCTTAATTTAATAAACAACTTCCTTTAAAATTAAGATATTAAAATATCAACACTAAAATATTTCCTTAAGCTACATTTGAATCAAGCTGGAATAAGACCCTTGTCTTTTGAACCCTTTCAAATTCCTATTCTCCATGTAGTTCTTGCCAGGGAAAAACACCCAACATCTGGATTCTGTAGGTATATTTTTATATGTTGTACAATGTATGACAGTCTGCATTTGTTTATCTAATATTGCTGAAAAATGAGAGGTGACAGTTTACGAAATGTTTTTTGTCCAAATGCATTTGAGGTTTATAGTTCATTTGAAAACTACACTGATCCCTGTGTACAGATGTTTCACTCTGTATGCACCTATGCAGTATGTATTATTTCATTCCTTTGCTGAGTAAGTGAGTGCACCTGGCTGTAAAACTGGCTACTCTGCATTAGTTACAAGGTGTTTCATCTCTCTCTACTGGAGTTGGTCTGAAGAATGGATTTGCCACCACAGCACTATTCATGACCATTCATTCACAGTCTGGAATGAGATGTAGAGAGTAATGAATTTTGAATTTACTTTTGCTACAGTGCTTGAATATATTTTTCCTGTAACAATATATTAAATACAAAAAGAGTTAAATCATGCAACTTTTACTTTAGTTTATTTCTAGTAAAATATTTCACTTTCTTTGTTTAAGTTTTAAAAATTGTCACAGAGTATAGAAACAGCTTAAAAAAGCATGGGTTCATAAAACCAGTCAAAGTGTCATGTTGTCTTCGGGGATGAAGGACTCAGATGCAGGGGTAACGTAAACAAAACAGAGTTTTAATGGAGAAAACACAAAAGACACTGATCAGTATTTGTTTTAGAGAACTAAATAAAGTCTTTGACCCTCGTGTTCAGTCCGATGTTCTTCCTCCTTGCTGCTTAATGAGGAACACTGCAGACGGGACAGTCCGGCTGATCACATCTGTTGAGTAAGGGGAGAAAGGAGTAAGCAGGGTCGAAGCTTACGAAACGTGAGCTGGAGCGCAGACGCCTTCTTCTCCTGGATATCACGGATGTTTTGTGAGTCAGCTGGACCAAACACGAGGAGGTATGAGGGAGACAGCACGCCGGACTCTGAATCAGCTGTCCATTTAACTAGAGACACGAGGGGAGGGGAAAGACGAACACCAATCAGAACACTAGGGTAATCTAGCTTAAGACAGATTGAACACAGGTGCGATCTTAAACAGGTGCCGCTCAAAACATAAACAAACCAAAGCGTGGAGACATGGGGGGCGTGACGGGGGGTTCCCCAGATCCCTCAACCTAAGACGTAAGTCTCAGGTTGAGAGCCAGACTCGATCACCAGCCTGATATACTGGCACCTCCCCCTTCTTTCGGTCTGCCTGTGTGCTCCTTCCCACACCCTCTTCGCCCGTCGGAACCTCTTGTCCACTTGAGGGATGTCTGAGGACTCACCATCCCATGGGCAGAGAGGGGGCTGGCGTCCAAGGACACACTCAAAGGACATTAGGCCGGTAGCGGAGTGGCGTAACGAGTTCTGTGCGTATTCCGCCCAGCCTAAGTACTCTGCCCAGTCCTGCTGATGACTATGGCAATAAGCCCAGAGGAACCTGCTGAGTTCTTGGATGGACAGTTCAGCTTGACAATGGATTCGGGATGATATCCTGAACTCAGGCTGACAATGGACTCCAACTTTTTAAAGAAAGCGGCCCATACCCTGGACACAAATTGGGGTCCCTGGTGGCGACAGGATGTCCTCCGGGATGCCATAGTGCAAAAACACCGACTGGAACAGAGCCTCTGCTACCTGTATGGCTGTGGGTAGTGAGCGGAAAGGCAGGAAGTGAACCCCCTTAGAAAACCAGTCCACTGCCACCAAGATGGTGGTGTACCCTTTGGATCCCGGGAGGTCCGTGACAAAGTCCACTGCTATATGGGACCACGGCCTCTGAGGAACCGGGAGGGGCATTAGTTTACCGGCTGGTAAGGTACGTGGGACCTTAGTGACGGCGCAAACCGAGCATGACTTGACGACTTTAGCGACGTCTTTCTTTTGGTTGGGCCACCAGTACCTACGTCCTATAGCCTCGGCGGTCTTTTGGACCCCGGGGTGACCCGTGGCAGGCGTTGTGTGGGCCCATGTTATTACCCGTGCGAGAGCAGGTGATGCAGCACCCTCCGGACATGATGTACATGTTCTGATCTGTTTTTGGAATAGATTAGGATATCGTCAAGGTAGACTACTACAAAACAATTCAGCATATCCCTGAAAACCTCATTCATAAAGGCTTGGAAGAATGGCGGCGCGTTTACTAAGCCATATGGCATTACACAATAAGAATAATGGCCAGAGGTGGTGCTAAACGCGGTTTTCCATTCATCATCTGCTCGAATACGCACGAGGTTACACGCACTCCGTAGGTCGAGCTTGGTGTAAATGCTCGACCACCGGAGCTGATCGATGGCCAACGGGATGAGTGGAAGTGAGTGAGAGTACCTCATTGTGACCTTATTAAGCCCCTGATAGTCAATGCACGGTCTGAGTCCGCAGTCTTTCTTTGCTTTCTTTGGGGCAGGTTGCCACCAGATGACCCCCCCCGTCTCTCTCATTCTCTTGGGGAGAGGCGCGAGGAGCCTAGCTGCATCGGTTCAGGAGCTGCCTCCATCTTGACTGAGCTTAGGTTAGGACTAGGTTCCAGGTTTGGCTTGAATACTTTTGCAAACAGCATATTCCATTGTTCCTTTTTCTTAAATATTATTTTGTGTAGTAAAACTCATGATACTATTAATTTATTAAGTATTATTGTTGTAAATGAAAATATCAAATAAAGAAAAGGATGACAAGGTGGCACAGTGGATAGCACTGCCGCCTCACAGCAAAAAGGGCACAGGTTTGATTCTTCATCAGGGCAGCAGAGGGTTTGCATGTTCTTCTGCTCCTGCATGGGTTTCTGTCAGATGTATTGAAGATGCTAAATTGTCCCTGTGTGTGTATCTGCCCTGTGATGGACTGGTGACCTGTCCGGGGTGTTTCTCCACCTACTGGCTAATGATGGCGAGGCTCCAGCACCAGTTCCATGACTGTTTCAGCATCCCCGTGACCCTGATCAAGAATAAGCATCTCAGATAATAAATTAATGATATAAAGAATAATATTGACATATTAATTGGTATCAAGTGAAACCAATGATTTAGTAGGGGGCTGAACACTTTTGCAAGGCACTGTAGGTATGTCACATTCTCATCAGGCCCTGTGGCCCTTTAAAGATCAACCCCAGGCCAAGGCTTATTATTTAGCTCCAGAACCTCTGGCTTAAGGCTTGAACACTGAATAGAATGTGACAGACTGCCAGTTAGCTGACATTATGCTATCCAGCATTGTACTTCTGTAAATGACATGTTTGGTTGGTTTTGATTGGTCTTACCAGTTATTTCTTGCGACTCCCACTTTAAGCTTAAGACAACATTGCTGATAATGTAGACTATAATTAATTACAATTATAAATTATCATTACAAATATTTGTAGCACTATGCAATTTGAAAATTACATGATTTCAAATTGCAATTTTGATATGAAATTAATTGGTTTCAAAGTACTAACTACTGTTAATCATTCTTAATATTAATAATTATTCATAATTACTCGTGCTTTACATGAATGAAAATACAGACCTATCATTAGACCACTAGGACTTTTCATTTGTTCTTACTTTTTTTTAATGCAGTCTGTAAGTAAAGTATGTTACTTTACTAAATGCACAGTGTTCCCAATGTTTAAGGGCTAGAACTACAGATTTAGCTGTAGGTCTCCTGCCTGCCCAGCAGGGAGTCACACTAGATTACAGTGAAGTCAATATTGCTAAGACTCCAGGGGAACGGTAAAGACTAGCTATAACAGCTATCAGGTAATTAGGTTTTAATTCGGGCCACATTTTCTGTAGCGGATCCTATTAAACAGCTAAGTGGAACAGGCCTTTAGCACCACTGATCTGTCCAAATGCCCTCAACCACCACCATATTCACCTACTTTCACTTAATATGAATTCACTACACGCACTGAATTTTTTTTTTCCCATATTTCTTCTCTGTCTTTCTACACACTGAGCCAAAATTGATTTTATATTAATGACTCAGTAATGAGAGGATTTTATGTTCAAAGTGAAATAATTCATGGTCTGCATTAAACAAGTGGATTTACAGCTAATAGTGCATTAATGTGTAGCATATTCCTCTATGGTGCATGCACAGATTCCCAAATGTCACGTTAACATTTCATGGCGATGCTTTATTGCCATAACATCCCGAAGAGTTTCTGCTCAACCCATGGCATGGAGTTCTCAATAAAGAGGTTATTATTGAGAGCGAAGGCTCCGAATGACCTTTTTCTCACACTGTCCTTGGGGGGAATGAAAAGGCTGGGAAATGCATTTCACACATCGAGCTGAATTAATGGAGGAGCTCCGACTATCCTGACCCACTTTTCAGCTACACCTTGCCTGCCCTGCTGTGTGCTCATCTGCAGAGCCATGTTAATATTTGATGTGTGTTTTGTCGGAGAAAAGAAGGATAAAAGAAGGACAGGTGAAGCATAAAACCGCTGACTTTGAAGTTCATAACAGGAGGTGTAATGACTAGCTGTTAATTTTTATCCACGAGTTTTGACTGCGAAACTTTCCTGCGCTTTTTAATGAAGCTTGAAAATGTGCAAAACAGCATTCTCACTTTGTCTTAGAAAATGAAGTGACAAGTGCTGCTAATCACAGCTGCCTGCCTGCTGTAGGCCATCTCCAGCTTTAGCTGCAGTCACACAACAAACCTGCTGAAGTGTCACCTCAATCAGCACTTTTCTTCTGTGCTGAATTACATCCCATTACTGACGCAGCCATTTAAACTCAATGATTTGATTTAATGATTAACTTTAGTGGTTAAAATTGTTCTTACTTTTGACCACAGCTGCTGGCAACAGTTGTTGTGGCACATGCTTTGACCCACCATAACCAGTAAGAGTCCTTTGGCAAGGCTCTTAACACTATGTTTGTCCATCTCTACAACCTGATTAAATAATAAGTCACTCTGGATAAACACATTCGTCAAATGTCACTTTTATACCTGTTGTGGAAGATTGTCAGGTGAAAGTCTACGTCTGTGGATTCACTGCTTCAAGATGTACTCACACTGGGTGATCTGTACTGTGCCCAGGCATGTTTGACCCCAAAGTCCAGTTAGTTTGACTCGTGTGATTGCTTGAGAAGGTGGGGCCGGGCACAGTTCTGTTGGACTCATGCTCCCAAAAAACCAAAAGACCACTAAAATTGTTGTGACAAGCTGAAAAAATGCAGGTTCAATATCTGAAGGGATGCACTCTGAAAATCTGGCAGCTTACTGATCAAAAAGAATAAAGCAGAGAGCAATGTGATGACATTAAACGTGCTTAGGTTTGAAACATTAAGCGCGATATGAGCGCAGGCCATAGGGGAGGTAGGGAGGGAACACAATCTTAGAGAAACAGTTTGGTGAAAAATCGAATTTATACAATTTTTCCACTCTACTCTGATGTAAGGTGGTGGTGGCGGCCCAGTGGGTAAAACACTTGCCTGATGACCACAATGTCGCAGGTTCGAACCCCACTTTCTACCACTGTGTCCTTGAGCAAGACACTTAACCCTCAGTTGTTCCAGGGGGACTGTCCCTGTAACTAATGATTGTAAGTTGCTCTGGATAAGAGTGTCAGCCAAATGCCCCCTTTAGTCAATCAACCACGCTTTGTGCTAAAATGTTGGCTAACTACACTCAATAGTCACCCCAATAACCCAAAAAAACCCCAAAAAACTTCTCAACCTCTGTTGGTTGTGGATGTTGTTTAGGACACTTCTAATTTACGGCTATGCTGTAAATACCAGCCCTGATGTTGGCTGAAATGGCTGCATGTCGCAATGATGTATAGTTTACAGTTATTGCTAATACCGCTGTGCACCCCATCCACAAATCTTTGCCACTTTCATGAAGAGCTGGATACAGTCTGAAAGAAGTTTTAATGATGTAGTTTTACAAAAACGATTTGAGCTATTTAGGTGTCTGCTGAGTTGTAGTGCTTGTTATCCTTGCAGCTGCAGTTAGATAGCAAGGAAGCAAAATTTGGACTCCAAAGAAGTCTGTGCTGAACAACCACATGCAGTGTTAGTAGAAAACTGAGTAAATTTCATTTTTTGCTGAGCTATTCCTTTGTCAGTATTATGTTCGTACTACAGATTGATTCTTTTAATTCAAACGAGCCTTTATTTGGTATAAATTTAATACATATTTAAACCCATACAACTGAACACACAGTTTTTGTAACAGACAATAGCCAATTGTCAGGTGTTGTGAAATAATTGCTCCAAACCTGTTTAATTATTCAGGAACCATTATGTATTACCACAGACCAATAGTGAGTAGCAAGAACAGGGGGCCGTGTGTGGTCCTATAGTGCCTCCTGCTGTTTACACAAACAATTCTACAAAGCTCCAAGAAGCATTTCTCTGTAAAGCTGGATAACTTAAGCCTGAAGTGAACACAGCAAAATTGGAATTTCTTTAACTTCTCCTTTTGTTAAACATGTTTACCAAATCTGTAGTGTGTGTTAAATACCACAGACAATAATAATCAGATACCAGTGGGCAGCGTTGAGTCAAAGGGTTAGGGTGCTCTTTTCTAAGGCATTTTTTGTCCACGGTAACTGACCATATGATGCGGATGAAGCAGCCTCCAGGCAATTAATGCAAAACATTCATTAGTTTACTGACTCATCAAGACTGTGTGAGACTAACATTGGTGTTTGCATTCCAAAACTATGGATGAGTACAATTAAGAGGTGCTGATTTTGTCTGTTTTATTATTATTACAATTGTAGAACACATGATTTGTATTTATTATTTAAAAAAAGTTATTTAAAAAAGTTTTAGAAGAGTGTGTAAAAGTCAGACTCCTGAGCAAACAGAGTGAATTGAATAAGAAAGACATCTGGTGGTCTTGTTGTTCATGTTGCTGGTCATACTCAGCACAGTTCATTATATTACTTTAAAACATCCTTGTTTTCCCATCTTGGAAAACAAAACACATGAATTCTGATCTGACCAAGAACACGAAGAGATAAATCAGATACAATTGTGTACAATAGAAATGTAAGGCTACATTCACATTACATCAGGACTTTTTACCTCTGGTCCTGGAGGTCCTCTGTCCAGCACACTTTGGTCATTCCCATACTCATGGTAATTGCACTAAACCTGGCAATTAACAGATAAATATCATCAATCAGGATATTCATTGGACTTCTCAGGCAGGTAGATCTCCAGGACCAAGGTTAGAGAGCACAAGAAACAAATTTTAAATACACAATTTCTATTTATTTGCTGAGTTTAACAAATAAGAATGAAATACTAAAACATAAAGTGTCAACCTTTTGCACCAGTCACAATTTAATTTTTTTTCCTTATGTCAAATTCAGTAAGTTTGTAATAAAATGTGCAGAAGTGTGTTCTCTGTAGAGGATGTAAACTTGTTTTTCACTGTTATTCTGACTGTATCTGGTTAATCTCTACATGCTCTTGGTCAGATCAAAATTCATGTGTTTTGTTTTCCAAGATGAGAAAACAAGGATTTTTTTAAAGAAATATAATGAACTGTGCTGAAAATGACCAGCAACATGAACAACCAAGATGAAAAATTGATTTCAGATTGACTTTAAATCTATAGTTTGAGGGCATTTATTCTTATTGGGTTAATCATATCAGAATCACAGCTCTATTTATACATACTCAGCATTTTTAGGAGACTCAGTGGACAATTGGCTACTCAGTTGTTTCAGCTGTGTGGTGCTGCATTAGCTCATATAACCTGCCTTGCATCTGAAGTCTGTTAACATTTAAAATTTAATGTAATTATGACAAATGACAGTAAATCATACATCCATCCATTATCTGAACCTCTTATCTTTAACCTGGGAATCCTGGAGCACAGCCCATTTGTCATTGGGCGAGAGGCAGTGAAACACCCTCGACAGTTTGCCAGTCCTTCGAAAGGCAGGTAAAATAAACATCTACTTTGAAAAACAGAGCACTGTAATGTTTGTGACAGCAATGGTAGGTATAAAAGTAGGTCCAAACTGTCAACAAATGGTTTCAATTTAGCTTCAGTTAGTTATTTTGCACAATTTGGGCCAATCAGCACAAAAAAGTGATTACGAGATACTGTATTTTAATGAAGTCATGGATGAACATCAATCAACACTGGTCAACGTACATGATCAAACTTGTCTGGTATGAGGTTGCCAATCACAGACCAAATCATGCCTTACTGATTCTTAGTAAATAAGGAAATAAGGTGGGCGTAGAGTGTCATCCCGTTACCCACTATGATTCTCCTTCTCTGACTCTGTTCTCTACACACTGAGCTGAGTCATATTACACTGTGAACTCTGCCTCCTCTACTGCTAATTCTGACATACTGAGAATTCACACTCCACAGTAATCTTTCCAGGAGCACTTCTACCTTAACTTAAAGTTCAGCAGTCCACACACCTCCAGTACTATATTATAGCGTAATGGACTACTGGACTATTAAACTGTTACTATTGTACTGAGATGTGAACAGAACTGTTTAATTTTTGATAAATTTTTGATTGATTAGTGAACCAACTCGAGTTTTTATTTGCAATACTGATAATGCTAAAATAGTGGTACATAAAATTAAATAAAATTTAAATAGATAGACAGACAGACAGACAGATAGATAGAAAGAAGTAAGTTATCTGGGTATTAGTTTGCCTTCCAAGACTATGCATACACCTCCCTGCCATTAATGGATTTTTAAAACTGAATATTAGTCCAAAAACTACTGTAAAACATCGTCTCAGGCATCAGGCAGTGTATTCATAACTATTACAGTGAATCATTTCCCCTGAAGCAGCTTTTAGAGTCACTGAACTCTTCTGACGTCTGGTTCCCATCACCACCACTATGAACACTCCTGACTAAAGCACAGACCACTCTGGATGACTTGGTTTACACTTTCACGACTGATTATTCTGTCTTTAAATTCGTTCAAAAACCCGTTAAAGGGTGGTGAGGTAGTTTACAATGTTAATTTCCACATTTTCACACAAAACAAACACAAATTCAATCGCAACCTCCTGTTTGAATGGGTATTTCACACTCTGAAGTGTCTCCTATTGGGAAGGTTCTCTAGACCCACCACGCTAGGTCTGCTCGACCACCTCCAGATTTTAAAGTGTTGAAGGACGGGCTGAGGGGACACAGGAAACACATCCTCCGGAAAAACTCACCCAAGGGAGATTTTTAGCCTTTCCTGAGACACTTACTGGGTGAGTAAACTGTTAACCATAACGAAAATCAGCCTCCAGCTCTGCTGAGCGGTGTTGACAGTGTTGTTTCTGAAATGTTTACTAATACTACAGGAATGTGTGGAGTAAATAAAGAGCATTTTTGTGTACAACTAGCCTCATAACCTGGTCCCTCGATGATCACCTCTGTCCATGAAATATCTGTGTCACAAACCCCACACTCTAGTACCCCGCACCGCAGTGCTGACTGTATTTACAGTGTTGAAGGTGTGGAGGGGTGATGGTGTGTTACATCGTAATGACGTCACATCTACGTGCCTCCTTGTTTTGGTTTTGGCTACATGCTAACGCTAGCTCGGCTGTGGTTCTGGATTGCAGTTTGGTCCAAAGTCTAAGACGCTCAAGCTCGAGTGGTGGGACTATCAGCAGTTTTTTGAAGAGAGGCTTGTTTTTATGTACCGACACCCACACAAACTATGCCGGTCCAGCTGCAACCACGAAGTAAGCTATTCTAGCTAGCTGATAAGCTAACGTGTGTTCTCTGTCCCCGTTTTAGTTCACTGGTCGTCTCTTGGTTGTCCTTTCACCAAGCTCCAGGAAACATCTAAAACAACTGAGCACAATGAACCTAAATGTGCCTGAATGTGTGCCTGAGCTTAAACGGCAGTTGTATGCATTTTTTATTTTTTGAGATGCCTTTTTTAACCTGCACCTCCACAAAATATGTCAACTGCAGTGTCCCTGTCATGTCCAACATGCCAAGCTTAGCATATGTCCACTCAGAGAAGGCTGCTTGAAGTTACTTTCACGGAAGGACATGGGCTTAATCCTCCTCATCCAGAGAGAGAATCGTTATAGTTAGGGATGGATTGATATGGGCTGGTGTCTATCAGGTATCATATACATATGGGGCAGCTGCCCTTGCGATCAGAAGGTCGTGGGTTTGAATCCCAGGACTGCTAGTGGCACCACTGAGGTACCCCTGAGCAAGGTACCGTCCCCACACACTCCTCCTCGGGTGCTGTGTTCCTGGCTGCCCGCTGCTTCACTTAGGTGAATGAGTTAAAAACAGAGAAGAATTTCACGCTGTTCACACTGTGTGCCGTGGTGTGTTCATGTATGACAAATGGACACTTTACACTTACTTTACATTTACTTATAAAATATTCATATTATCGACATGCTTTATAAAACGTGGAAATGTCTCATGCAGATATGTTTTAAAGTATTTATCTGCCAGATGATTCTAAAAAATATGATTCCAGTATCGGTGTGCAAATCAGTTATTTTCATGTGTTGTATTATTAATTACTTAGATAGTGGCTGTGATGCCAGATTTCATTCCATATACCAAATATCCAGCAGTAATAATGAAAACTGTAAAAATACTGGATGCCACATAATATGGTTGACTTGTCTTTCGCTCTCAGAATTTGTACTTTCTAAATGCTTTATTCATTAAAATATATAATTTTATATAAATAGTTATTTGTAATGTTACTGAAAGCAAGTAATAACAGATGTCTCAAATGGTTTACTCTACAGCACACATTTGTGGCTATAGTGTGCAACTAAAACAAAGCTTCTTACCATTTAGAAATCATTGCCATTACGCTGTCAGTAAAAGGTTTCATTTTACTTCCTATATTGTCTGTAGTAAGGCACTCCATTGATTATAATAGCATTAAAGTTAAACCAGTAGGCTACTTACCTGCTGCTGGCTGAAGTTCTTCTCTTCCCTCCAGTCGATCCATGTTCATCCGACCTCTGAGTGCAGTGGGCTCTGCTCAGACTCAAGCTGTTTCTATCGTGGGGAGACCTTGGCATCAGCCCAGGTGTCCATGGTGGACAGCTCAGTCACACCAAAAGCAGCCTCAGTACCCCACGACCAGCAAGAAATACTCCACCTTCAGCTGGAACGAGTGGAGGCATCCTGGAGTATTACCCAGTACTGTTCCTCGAGGAGGCCTTCAATTCTCTACTGGGCAAATGGACTGCTCTGATAAAGGACCCCCTCCCAAAAGGAGGAAAAGCACTGAGGATAAGGGCACAGGTGGACAGGTGAGATTGCAACAAAGCCCTAAGTCCTCATATCCAAGAGAAAACAGGGAGCAGAGTCCAGCATGGCTGAGGAACGTTGTCGGTGTACCACTAACTCCTGGGAAATTCCCACCAAGCCCAGAAAATACAGTGACTAAAACAGGTGAGATATTATACAGTTCAGACTTGCCAGCTTCAGAACAGCACTTGTTCATACACTGAGTTGCCAGTTTATTAGGCTCACCAACTTTGTACTCTTTGGCTATTTTATCAGCTACTTACCAAATATACTATATGACTAAACATATGTGGACACCCTACCTAGTTACTGGGTTCAGATGCTCAGCCACACCCATTGCTTACAGGTGTAAAAAAATTAAGCCATGCAGTCTCCATAGACAAACAGCTCAGTCATTTTGTGTGACTGTCATAGGATGCCACCCTTGACATGAGGCTGTTTGTGAAATTTCTGCCCTACTGGACCTTCTTCAGGAAACCACGCATTCCAAATGGGTTCCAAACTGCTTGTGGAAGCAACATCAACAGAAGAGCTGTCTGTTGGGAGCTCTGGAGTGACGAATCACACTTCACAATCTGGTAGTCTTGTGGTAGGTTTGAAGGTTGCCACGAGGACAATTATATGTTTCCAAACTTTCCTGTTCCAGCATGTCTGTGCCCCATGCACAAAACAAGGTCCATAAAAACATGGTTTGATGAGTTTGGTGGGGAGAAACTCCAGTGGCCTGCGCAAACTCCCTGACCTCAACCCAGCTGAACACCCTTGGGATTAATTGGAATGTTGATTGCGAGCCAGGCCTTATCCAACATCAGTGCCTGACCTCATAAATTCTCTTTTGACTCAATGGGCACAAATTCCCACAGACACACTCCAAAATCTTGTGGAAAGACTAACTGGAAGAGTGGAGACTGTTATAGCCAGAAAGGGGGGGGGACTCCATAGTTATCCCAGTTGTTTTAGAATACGTCGTTCCACAAGCTTAAGTAGGTGTGATAGTCAGGTGTCCACATAGCTTTGGTCCTGTAGTGTAGTTGCTGTTTGTAGGTGCAGTGGTGCTTGTATGCTTGTAAACCCTTTAGAATTTTGTATATTTCTGCAAAAATGTGTAGTAAAACATTATTAGAAGAGATAAAAAGGGGTCCAATTTAAAACAGTGAGTCAAAATATTATACTTGGCCATTTAGATTAAAATTATTCAATTTTACATATCTGTGAGTGGCAAAAGTATGTGAACTTTCCTATGTACAGAACAGCTTTAACTGTGGGATGTTAGTTGGTTTCCTCACATGAACTGTTCACTGTTGGGTTATTGTCAGGACTTTGACTGGGCTATTTCAAATTAACTTTATTAACTATTATAATTAACTTTATACTTCATTAACCTTTCTTTGGATAAATGACTTGTCTTGCTGCATGACCCACTTTCTCTTCAGTTCACAGACAAATGTCCTGATATTGTCCTTTATAATTCACTGTTACAAATCAGAATTCATTGTTCCAATAATGATGACAAGCCATCCTGGCACAGGTGCAGTAAAACAGGCCCAAGCCATGATTATACCATCAGCATGTTACACAGATGGGACAAAGTTCTAATAATGAAATGCAGTGTTTCCTTTTCTCCAAGCATAATGCTTCTCATTTAAACCAAGTTCTATTTCGGTCTCGTCCATCCACAGGCAGATTTAGCCGATAGTCTATTGACTTGTCCATATGATCTTTAGCAAACTATAGACAGACAGCAATGTTCTCTTTGGAGTGCAAAGCCTTTCTCTTTTTACAACCCTGCCATGTACACCACTGTTGTACATGCTTTGCTCTTGAAGTGATCTTTGTTGGCTGACCACTCCTGGGGAGAGTAACAGAGGTCTTGAATTTCTTTCATTTGTATACATTTGCTTGACTGTGGATTGGTTGAGTCCAATGAATTTGAGAAATGAATTTGTAACTTTTTCCAGCTTGATAAGCTTCGACCCTTTTTCTGAGGTCCTCATAAATCTCCTTTTGTTTGTGCCATGAGACACTTCCAAAATGTGTTGTGAAGATCAGACTTTGATAGATCTTTATTCTTTAATTAAAACAGGGCACCCACTCACACCTGATGTTTAATTTCACATTCAAATTAACTGCTAACCCTAGAGGTTCACATACTTTTGCCACTTACAAATATACAATGTTGGATCATTTTCCACAATAAATAAATGGCCAAGTATAATATTTATGTCTCATTTGTTAAAGTGTGATCTCTTTATCTTTTAGGACTTGTATGAAAGTCTGATGATGTTATAGGTCAAACGAATGCATAAATATAGAATATTCTAACAGGTTTACAAACTTTCAAGCACCATTGTATATAATTACTAAATCTGTTGCTATACTATTTGTTAGTCAGCATTTAACTTGGGACCACCACTGACCAGCAAAAGACAACTTGCTTATGGAAAAAGCTGATCTATAGTAGGAAGTCTTTATAGTTTACCTATGAAGAATACCAACTATGTAAGTTTGTTTCTGTTAAAGTGACATTTATTTAAAAATCTTATCTTGCATTCTAATTTTTATGTCTAGTTTTCTTACGCTGAGTTGACCTCTTTCCCTTGTCCAGCATGTTTCATTGTTTACGTTTACGTTTACGGCATTTCGCTGACGCTCTTATCCAGAGCGACGTACATCAGTGCTCAAGTAGTCCAAGTCTGTTCCATAAAC
>JBBPCZ010011715.1:0-15033 GCA_037974445.1 Brycinus macrolepidotus
TCTGTGTGTGTGTGTGTCTGTGTGTGTGTGTGTCTGTGTGTGTGTGTCTGTGTGTGTGTGTCTGTGTGTGTGTGTGTGCTTATTTGTTTCAGATTTGTCCCTTGTCAGTGAACCATCGCTGACTGATCCAGCTACAAATCTTTTACATGCAGCCCCAGTCTGGACACGCTGGTCTTGGACATGCAGTTGTCTGCAAAAGTTTGAACCCCCCTTCTCAAATGACATGCATTTCTTGATTTTGTGTAGTGTAAATAAGTTCATAATTTATTTCTATATATTGCATAACATATTGGAGGGGATATAAAAGGTGCCATAACTTTTGCACAGACTTCACTTTATATATTCCCCTCCACACACACCACCCCTACAGACGTTGGGTAGACCCTTCTAAACAACCAGTGTGGCTGTTTCTTACTCTTCATGGTATCTCGTACCTCATTCGTTTTCCACTGCAGTTAGAACCCCCCTGATGCAGCTGGTGTTGCTGCAAGAAACTGTTGTAATGTTATCAACACAGTGGAGAACACACAGATGGGATGGTGATATTTTAGTGAATCGAGAAGCAATTAGTGGTTAGAAGATTTGTGGTTGCTATAGTGACTTGTCGCTTTTATAAATGGAAGATTTTTTATGGAAACGTTTTTAAAAATGGATGGTGCTGGGCTCGCTTATAAATCCAAAATAGATATGAAACATAGTACCGGCTGGCAGATTTAATTAATGGGAAACAGTGGATAAAGCCACTTTACATACATTATATGGCCAAAAGCATTGGGACGCCTGACCGTTACACCAAAAGAGTTTTTACTGACATTGCATTCAAATGCATAGACTTGAATATGGAGTTGGTCCCCCCCTTTGCAGCTATAACAGCTTCCACTCTTCTTGGAAGGCTTTCTGCAGGGTTTTGGAGTTTCTGTGGAGAATTCATTCTGTGGGTTCAGGCACTGATGTTGGACGAGAAGACCTGGATTGCAATCTCCGTTCCAGTTCATCCCAAAGGTGTTGGGTGGGGTTGAGGTCAGGGCTCTGTGCGGGCCAGTCAAGTTTGTCCACAACGAACTCATCCAACCATGTCTTTATGGAGCTTGCTTTGTGCACTGGGGCACAGTCATGCTGGAATAGAAAAGGTTCTTCCTCAAACTGTGTCCACCAAGTTGGAAGCATGGCGTTCCCAAATTCCGGGAAATTTGTTTTTCTGATGTATGAGTCCTTTAACACTTTTGTTGGTCTCTCCATGTTATTCGTAGTTTTGATTTCGTTTTTGCTACTCTAAAATACCCCTTTATACCCCTGTACCCCATGCTCATGATTGGGGAATGGGTGCACCTTAAAGCAGCCCAACTCGCGGATTAGCAGGGCCGTCTGGATGCTTTCGTCCACCTTTAAAAGCTGCTCTTGACTAGCACAACTCTAAACCCAGAACTGTAAACAGGCCCTCTGTTATCAGAGCTGCTGTCCAGTGGCATTGAGCTGGAGCCCCATCGACCTCCACGCTGACTCCCAGCCCCCAGGGCCTCTAGTAATTGATCCTGCTACTGTTAGCGCCATGCTAATCCATCGGCAATATGCTAAACCTTAGCAGGCTACTGTACAACAACTCTGTCTGTCACATTGTCACCCCCCCTCCCAACGCTCTAATAGGAGCAGATGGACCACAAGCTGAGCAGACCAGTCACTGGGACTGAGCTGTCCCGCGGATAGCTAACTTCTATTGGACTAACTTGCCAGCAGTCTTTACCTTAGCGAGCCAGCGATGGGGAAGACTAAGAAACGGCGTCTGCCCTCCGTCTCTCAGTTCGCCACTCTGAGGGACAGGTCGGTGCCGAGCCGGAGGAGCGTGGAAGGCCTGTGCGCGAGCACCCTGCTGGGGATACTGCACGCTCGGACATGGCTGCTGGATGTGCACATGGCCTACCTGCTCCAGGAGCCTCCGGACGCCCGCACACCTCCTCGCGCTCACTCCCTCTCCTCTTTCTCTCACTCTTCCTCTGCAGACGGAGGGAGCGAGGAACCCAGCGAGCTGCGGAGCACCAGCCTAGACCCCCACCACAGCCTGGTCGGCCAAGGTAGGCCCTGTTGTCTGTCTGTCTATATGTCTCTCTCTCTGTCTCTCTCTCTCTCTCTGTCTCTCTCTCTCTCTCTCTCTCTCTGTCTCTCTCTGTGTCTCCCTCTCTGTCTCCTTCCCTCCCTCCCTCCAGCTAGAGGTTCTGAATACAGGTTGCTTTAGCATAATAATAATCATAAGGATAACAATAATGCTGCTAATGATTAGAATACTAATAATGATAATACATTTTATACATAGGGCTACTCATAAATGTTATGGCCAATTCCAGTTTCTTTATAGCCAAATTTGTCAGTTGTACTTCTCAGAAAAATGAGTTTAAATTTTTTTGTAATGAAGTGTTCAGGTACTAATAGGAGGAAAAAAAAAGTCAAAAGGTAAAAACAAAAGAATCAATTAAGACAAGGACAAAAACCAAAAAAAGATATCCAATCAGATGTTTATTGCTTTGAGATTCACACATTTACTCTATACTGGTTGTTGTTGCTGTTTACAGGCTCTGTCTTTTTTTTTGTAACTTATAAAGTTCATGACCGCACCATCATACATCAGTGTGCAACATAATATAATCCTAAACATAAATATACCATATTGTTGAATTGGAGTGGCATTTGTGGTCCAGAACTTATCATGCAGCATGAGCACCTCTCATGACTGCAATCAAATCCTCACAGCAATGTTCCAACATCTTGAGCCTTCCCAGAAACGTAGACTCTGAAATCATGTTTTCATGTTTTCCCGTGCTGTAGGTGGCAGTATAGACAGCGACTGTGCCTTTGAGGGCGACTACGGCGTTCCTCCTCTTTCCATGGCTGAGGGGCTCCAGCACATCCGGATCATGGAGGGCGTGTCCCGCTCTCTGCCCTCCTCCCCGCTCCTCACTCACCAGACAGTCAACGTGCGGATACAGCCGGTCAAGAAGATCAGCGGCGCAGCTACAGGTAGGCGGGCCTGAATCCCTGAGACCCTGCGAGGGGCCAATAGGGGCACAGTCACTGCACTACACACCTGTCAGTTTAAATTTGTAGTTCATCAGCGAAAGCATGTTTTGTGTCCATGGTGTTCTGGCGTTCGCTTATCTATGAAAGTGCTGTAGCTCTTTACTGAAGGCCAGCCTTCATAAGGCTGCGTGACAACTGGCATAAACCTACATAAACATTTCTAAAGGCTTATTCCATGAAGCATCAGGTGCCAAGTCAAGTTTATTTATATCATACACAAAGGTCATTCAATGCGCTTTACAGGAATAGAATAAAACTAGATTCGTTTCTGCGAGAAAATGCAAAGTGTGATTGCGTGGTTGCTACAAAACCAGTGTTTGGAGACAAACTGGTTTTATTGACAAAAAAGTTTGTGTTCAAAAAAAAAAAAAGAAAAAAACAAATCTACTCGCACCGTGGATTCGAACCGGCGATCTTCTGATTCAGTGCCCAGCATCTTATCGCTGAACCACGAGGGGGTGTTAACACGCCGGCTCTTACCAAAGCGTTTATGGTTAATGACAGAGGAAGATGTAGCCGCATTCACGGGCTGATTATATTTAATTAAACCACAACAAACAGTGAGACACAGGAATATAGGCTTTAAACATATCAGAGATGTATTTAGGGCCCAGACCATTGAGTGACTTGTGCACACTGTAACGCTTGCCGAGGTGAAATCATATTAAAACTGACAACTGGAAACTGGTTATGGCAACTGACCGTCATTTGAATAAGATTTTTTTTTTTTTTAACATGTTTTGTAGGTTTATGTCAGTTCTCATGAAAGGCTTATGTTTGTGTCGTGAAGCCTTATAAATGCTACTCTACAGTTTTAACAAAATGTCCATGAGTTCGGCCTTCCTGCATATCAGTGACATAACCATGCCGTAAACTTGTCATATACTGTTATGAGTTATCACGACAGATTATACCCTATCATATAATGATGTCATGTGACTGGTAATTGTCATGAAGCTATTGTATTTGTCCTGGCCTTTTATTGTTATCATTTAACATTGTCTGCCATGACAATTACCAGCAATCGTGATGACACTGTTATGTTAATGGACAGAATGTGCAATAATGTTTATGTTATGTAATAATGTTATGTATTAGGGTTCACACAGTTTAAGGCTGATTTAGCCATGCATTTAGCACCATACTAGTTGTTGGAGTATACGCTTCAAACAAATGTCAAATGACCAACTTTAAGTGCATAAACTGTCAATTTGAGTCTTTTTTTCCTAACCAAACTGTCATATTAAAGCCTTGGTCTTTAGTTGTGTTGTTTGGAGTGGCACATCAGGGGGCAAAAACATTCACCAGGTTTCCGTTCAGCTGTCGATTAACTTTCAGTACATATTAGCTTGAATGCATACATTCTGTACATATTTTCCTCAGTAAGATAAGCTTAGGTTTTGTTTTCCACATCAGTTCGCTGCTACCCGATGCCTTCTGTCATGTTTCACGTTTTGACTATGACTGGACAAAAAAAAAAGAAACTCCTGATCCTTCATATGACTAAAAAAAATCCATTTAAATTGAACTTATTAATTTGTCATGTTTCCTGGTTTTAGCTAAGAGTAGACAAAAAAAACAGAAACACCTGATCTGTCAAATGATTAAAAAAAAGGCTCTATATAAATTGAACTTTAATTTATTTAGTGGGTGCATTTCCATCATAGCTATTTGCATTCCTTTGTATCATCTCAGAAAAGTAAATTCACCCCAAGCAAGCAAATAGACAAACTTTTCTGTGAATTTTGGTAATTTTTCAAACCTTTTTTACATATTCAAAATTTGCATAAAAACACATTGACGAAAACCCAGCTGATTGCTGGATAACGGGGTTCCTGGGATTGAAATACATATGTATGTGTGCAAGTACGTAGACACACACACACACACACACACACACACACACACACACACACACACACACACACACACACACACACACACACAAAGAGACCTTGAGGCACATAGTCGCATGCACGTCCTCTTCAGAGAACCTGTTTCAATACACAATTCCTATTTGTTTACTGAATTGAACATATTGGAACCTAAAATGTACCCAGTGCAGTTACAGCACATTTTTTTTCTCCAATACGTGCACTAAAATGGGCAGAAAAACACATTGTTTAACTGTGTCCCCTGTAGATCATGCATCACTTTGACTGTGGGCCGTTACAACTTCTAGACAAACCACAGAGACTCCTGAGTCAGGACAGTGTCTTATACTGAGGCTTATTATGGTTGCCCTGTCTCTTTCCCTGGCCTTGTTATAATTCAGTATCCGACCCAGACAAGGATTGTAAAGGCGTGGTGTTATTGCTGCGGCTGGGCTGAGACTGAGTGTCCACCAGGGTGTGCTAACATCATGTTTTGATCGGTCCATCAATGCCTTTTAATCTGGATCTGAATGAATTTCTTGTGGGGGCAGATGGTTTTGTGGTTATTTTGGGCATTTTTCTTAATTGCGGTAAAATCATTAGTTTGAAATGGTAATGAGCGCTCGGAGTGTGTATTCCTGATGCATGACTGTGTGTGTGTGTGTGTGTGTGTGTGCGCGCGCAGACCATATCAAAGAACGTTCTGACTTTGCTGTAATGTGAGGGGGAAGTACATCATCAGAGATACAGAACGCTAGGTTTGTTGGTGTTTGTCTTCATCTTGTTTTCCTCAGTGATGAACTTAAAGGGCCCATATCATGGAAAAAAACAGAATTTTCCTTTACTCATTTGAAATAGAATTTAACGTAGGACATACATCCATACTATACCATACCTGGTCTGTGTACTGAAACTAACGTGCAAAACAGCCCATTTTGAAGTTGTTTTTGTGATGTCACAAAAATATGCACGTCTACATATATCAGCCTGTTCGGCCTGGCCCCGTCTGTTCACGCAGAAATTATGTTTCAAGCTGCTTTTTCACTGGGGCACAATACAGAACACCCAGTCAGCAGTGCTCATTTGCATAGATTAATCTTAAAGACACAGTAACCTGTTCAGTTCTAAGTGATAAACCGAGGCTGAAAAATATTCATGTGGAAATAAACTTTGTTTTTGTTTCAAACAGCCATATGGATGTTAATAAGTGGGATAAAGAAAAATGTGCGATGTGGGCCCTTTAAAGCTATGTTCCTAATGCAGTGAAGCCCTTATGTAACTATAAAATTGTATTAAAAAAAAAAAAAAAAAATGCTGGACTGGTTCCTTCTTGAGCTCCTTCAGCAGATCATGTTTTTTTGCTTTATTTGTGTTTGCAGTATGATTCATTATAGTATTATAATAATATTCTTAGGCCTAACGAACACAATGCTGGTGATTATAGCCTTATGGAAGTATGCTGGCTGAGGTGTGTGTGTGTGTGTCTGTCTGTCTGTAATTTGAAGCTAACCCTGTCAAGCAGCAAATTCGAGTGTTTTCTCTGCAGCTAATTTGTAATTCTTTGGTGTAAGCCGCCATGTGGGGCTTCTCATCTCCATTAATGAAAGTCTGTGCTTTATGAGCGAGCCGTTTCATCCTCTACTGTTTATTCATTTGCCGCATCTTCATTAAATAGGGAACGCATCACCGAGGCTCAAAAGACAGTGCTTGCTATGTTAGCATGCACCACCGTAAACAGTATCTGCCAATACACCGCCTGTCGAGTGCGTTTAAAGCATCTGTGTCACAGAAAAATGGACTTTCCACTTTATGTATTTATTTATGTAGTTATTAAAATAGTTTGGTGTATTATAGATATGTTTTTAATTTTAATTGCAGTCCACACAGGAGAAAACTACACTGCCGTTCTGAATTCATCATTTTTGTGATGTCACAAAATACAGTTACATTACTGTTTAGCTGCCCATTCAGCTTGCGGTTTAACTCCCCTTCTCCACCTCTCTCTCTGATTTTATCTCTCCCCACATCTCTCCATCTTTGTCTGCGATTGCTGAGTGACGAGTGAAAATGGCCGATTTTTATCCTCCTCTTCACCTTACCGCTGAAATAAAGTGCAGCACGAAGGCCCTGACCTTTATAACAAATCGATCCAGTCCCCCCCATCGCCCCCCCAGGAGACCCCTGTCATGCCAGGCCCGCTCTGTCAGAGGGTTTCATACGCCCCAAAAATCCACCAAGCCTCAGAGTGAGTGAGAATGCCACTTCATTTTTAACTCCGACACACGCTGGCAGCAGCCATTGTGCAGAACAGGCACCTGTAGCGAAGACCTTAATTCACCTCCGAATGCAGCAGCACCAGCGGTAAAACAGCCTCAGCGTGGCTTAGGTGAATTATTGACCTTTAATCAAACTCTGCAGCGTTTACCGGGTGTGCTTTGTTATTGCCGGCTCTGGCGGCCCGGTATTTTGGGATTAGCTGCTGTGTTTTAGATTATGTGACTGTGTTACAGCGGTCACTGGATTTATTTTGCATCACATTTATTTAAACTTGTTTTAAAAATGTGACAAATGTCAACAAATGACCTCAGATGTGATCCACCAGCTTCTTGTCACATTGGTAGTGGGGGTGTGGAGAAAGGGACGCATACACAGGAGCTGTTAAACCAAATTTTTTACAGAAAATGTGGAAAACGGGTAGCAAAAGGACGTGGTAGCAGATATGGAGCGCTGGCTTGTGCAGCACAGGGATAACAGGACGGGAACAAAGGGACAACAGGGACACAGACCAGGTTCAAATAAATGTCAAGAATCAAACAGGCTAGAACAGACAGGCTGCCATTCTCACAGAGAACAGAGACAGGAAATACAGATTTTACAGAGAGGCATACACTGTCCACGCCAGTGACACTGAGCCAGAACCAGGGGCCAGCCGAACACGACACCAAGCTCGGGGGCCATGAACTCACTGAAGGGTAGAGCCGTCAATCCCTCAGGAGCCGTCTGTCCGGTGAGAGGGCCCAGCAACCATGTGTGGCTTCTAGCAGGGCCCCATCACTGAACTCGCCTAGGGGACTGGCCACGTCTGCCTGATCCATATACAACCCATCCCACCAGGGTGCCCATTACCCAAAAAGCGAAGGGCCTGCAGCTACAGGCAGCACCCTCCGAGACCCTTTACCAGGACTCACCATAAGGACAGGCCTCACAATCTTGATGAGAGAGGCCCGCACCACATACACTCATGGCCCAGGGCAGCCGACAAGGAGGCAGCCACGAGCAATGAGGGCAGGGCGGCTTGGTCCTGAGCAGCAAGGCCAACTTGAACCCGAACACTAGGACGAGGGAGGAGCAGACATCTAGAACCAAGGGATCCAAGAGACTCAGGGGAGCACGAGCCAGGCATTAACTGAAGACCAGAACCAGAAAGGCATAGACAGATAAACAAAACAATGATTGAGGGGAAGGAGGGAAAGAAAGAGTGGCGTAGTAGAGTAGATGTGAGGGTGGACGGATAATAAAGGAACAAACTTCTTTAGTTTAGAACTGGAGCTATAAGACTGATATCACAAACACTGGAAGTCAGTAGTCACCCAAATCCTTTCCTAAAACTTTTTTGGACCCACTCAAGTCACATCCAGGTGTTTATTAAGGTGATGTAGTTCAGGACATGATGTAAACAGTAAAGCATTTATATCTGTTTACTTGGAAATACGGCACCCTCGAGGCCTTTTGTGGCACTTTGTGAACGTCAGCAAAGTGCGAGGGGACCACAGGGCTTCGGGTGCCACCTGATTTTGACTTCTGAAGCCCCCCTCAGCCGAAAAATTGGTGATTTTGCAGTTGACGTAGCTTGTAGCGGGTAGATCAGTGTAATCTGACCCCACTGTAGGACCGATAGGAGGGGAAACGGGTGGCTGATGAGCAACTTGTTGATTGCACGAGCTTCTCATTAGCTCGAGTGTGCGCTGCTCATTCAGTGCTTCTGAAGCGCTACAGAAACCCTCAAGTCTTCAATCCTGCTGTCTCTGCCTGTATCAGACGCTAATTAACCACCACAATCAATACAATTACCGCCATCCCTATGGATCCCTACGAGAAGTAGGCAAAATTGCATTAGCCTCTCCATGCCCATTAGTCGGCATGATGAATTTATATCACCCCAGCCACCTCCTCTCTGCTTTTTCCCTCCCACTCACCCTCTCAACTGTTAGAATGCTATAGCTGGACTTGTGTCTTGGTAGCCTGTACTCTCTGTCCTCTCCGCAACAGCAAGAGCGCAAAGCACCATCTCTGAGGCCGTTTAGCCACAGTGTTGATGACTGCTGTGCTCTTCAGTTCCCCTCGGCCATTTAATTCCTTAACCTTGACTCTAAAAATCGCCTCCCGATTGCCCCCCCTCCAACTCCGACCCGCCCTCTGCCTGCTCCCACCCTCGCCAAGTCAGTTTTACAGCTGAATGGAAATGTGACATTTGCGGAGGCTTTCGCAGGTGGGGAGCGCCGAGAACAGAATGGCACTGATGAGACGTGACGAGGAAAGAAAGAAAAGGAGTGGAAAAGGAGGGGGGCACTTTCTGACCAGGTTGATTTGGAGCCTTTTTAGCAAGCTCAGTAAATGCTAATCTTAAATGCTAATGGATTATATCTGGAGGGTGGCTGGAGAAAAGCCTCAAGCATCACACAAGACATGACCCAGCTAAATTACTTCCCCGGTCACTCAGCATAACTGTCCTCTCTCTCTCTCTCTCTCTCTCTCTCTCTCTCTCTCTCTCTTTCTCTTTCTCTTTCTCTTTCTCTTTCTCTCTCTTTTTCTCTCTGGATGGGTAGAGTGGTCCTCCCTCTCCCCCATCCCTCAGCATAACTGTCCTCTCTCTCTGGGTGGGAAGGGTGGTCCTCCATCTCCCCTCCACATCCCCACTGTGATGTTAGCCAGCGTGGGTTAGCTGCCATAGCAGAATGAGCAGTAAGCGTTCTCCTCCAAGTGTGTTGAGCTGTCCGTTGCGTTAGCGGTAGTTTGAGATGATGATAGAGCTTCTCGGGTCTTGTAGGAGGAGTGTGCTTGCCTTCACCCTCCTAGTGCTTGTGGTATCATGTGATTTACAATATTAACAGTTTGAACAGAAACTTGAGTCGGCTGGACCTTCGGAGTTAGGGTTAGAGCAGGTATCTACAAACTCCTGCGTTCACTTGAAATCTCTACTGTCATCGTGAGGAACCATTACTCCGTGAGTGGCTTAAAAATATGATTACAAAATAAATAACAGCTCTAGAACCTTGGGAGGTTGTTGGAGGGAAGTCAAGGATGGAGTTAAAGCTATAATTGTCATGCAGGGCTGATAGTGGACATTCAGAGGACAGATCAAATGAAGCAGGTGAGATTAAAGTCCGAAATGTAACATTTTACTAAAACAAATCTATTTACCTGGTTGATGGAGCAAACACGGGCCAGACGGGGGAATTGGTATTCGTGACAGGTTTTGATAAAAGTGAACTGTTTGTAGAGCAAAATGAATCATTGATGTGGTCTAGCCACCTTCTTTTCAATGTTTCGTGTCTTGTTTAGCAATCCACCGTCGCATTCAGAGTAGATCCACTGCCCAAGACAAAGAACAGTATGTTAATGCACAGTAATCTTGCTCTCTCACGGTTCTTTTTTCAGCTGGCCTTTTCCACCAAATACATGTTCCCAAAATCATTAACAAATAAACTAGCGGGCCTTAAAGTGGCTCACTGCTGTGCTTGGCATCTTTGTTCAGTATCGAAACTACTGAGACAAATTAAGATCAAAAGGTTGATTAAAGAAGTAGTTCACGGTGTACACAGTGTTCTAGGTAGCGTCCATCAGACGAGACATATTTGGATGCCTCTTTAAATTAAAACTGGAGCTATGAGGCTAACATCGCAAACATTTGAAGTAAACAGTCACCTACATGTTTTTTTGTAAACACATTCCCAGAAATGCTTTGGACAAGTTCAGACCTCATCCAGCTCTTCCTGAAGGTGGAGCAGACTTGTAGATGTGGTTTAGGACACAGTATGACTTACTGTGAGCTGTGAAAACGAACTAAACTTCAATGTGTAGCCAAAAGAGGCGGGCAGCCTTTTTACACAACACGGTCTGTTTTCACAAACTGCCTCAGGATCAGAAGTGCTAATTTAGGATCAGTTTCTGTGATGTCATATATGGAGGAATCTGATCTGAGATCAGTCCTGCTTTGTGAACAGTAGCCCTGGTGTTTGTGTGAAATGGCCGGTAGCGCTGAAGTTTATTTCATTTTTACAGCTCACAGTAGGTCATACTCTGTCCTAAACCACATCCACAAGTTTGCTCCACCTTAATGAAGAGCTGGATGTGGTTTGAGTGAGTTCAGAGAAGTTTTGGGGATGTTTGTGCAGAAAAGATTTGAGTGACTATTGATGTCTTTGTAGCATGTTTGCATGTAAGACTTGTTGCACTTGTTGGTAGCAAAGTAAGCCAGTTAGCAAGAAGCTAGCTGAGTTAAAACACAAACACAAGCAGTTTCAGTCATACGGTTAAAAGTGAAACACACTAATGGAAGATGGTATTGGTATGGTAATTATTATTTCCCCAGCATTTAGGCTCATTTGAGGAATCAGCAGAGCTTCAGCAGTGGGATTATCTGGTATCTCCGTTCAGTCCCGTTCGGCCCTGCTTTACCTCCTTCTTGCTCTCGTTATGCCATAATCCAGACCGTCATATTCACCATCAAAACACACACAACTGCGCCTCTTCAAACTGGTATCTGACAAGTGATTATGTTGCATTTGGGCATTTGGGCGATGGTATAGAATTTGAAACAGGGAGGGGAGGGTCGTTTTCGACAGTGTTAGCAGGGAAGCAGGAAAAAAGGAAGTCGGATGGGCTGCAGAGCTCCACATTGTAATTCCGAACAGAGCACGAGTGTGAGCAGCAAGTCTGTAATCTCTAAGCAGAAGACAAAAGAGCAGGAGGTTGAAAGAGGATGGAGAAGTGCAGAGAAACAGCAAAAAAGAGAGAACTTTTCAGCAGATTCGCTGGGAGATGCTGAGGTAGATATTATGCATATTTAAATGTGTGGCAGTAAATAGCAAGTTTTATTAGTCATCACAGCCCACTGCTCTTTAAACGTTCCTGAGTGGGAGACGGACAAGCGTTAGAGCCCGACTGATATGTCGGCTGGCTGGCCGTTAAAGTGGTGGTTTTTAAAGAGCCCGTAGCATGAAATAAAGAAGTTAAAAATTGTGCCCTTCACTCCCCATTCCATACGTTCCGTATAACAAAACCATGCTCCAAAAAACTGTTCGTTTTTAGTTCACTGTTTCAGTGATGTCACAAAAACCAACATGTTTGCATGCATCTGCCTATTTGGCCTACAGCAGTTTAGCCCCGCCCCTTCACACTGAAGTTATAAGGAGTGTTTGTAGTCAGGCGTTTTTTTTTTGTTGTTGTTGTTGTTGTTTTTTTTTTTTTTGAATAAAGCACAATACAGGGCAGCCAATCAGAACAGAGCTTATTTATACGTATGTAATACTAAAAGGTTGCCCACAGCATTCAGCTAAACACTGAAGTTTAGTCCAGTTTTTAAGCTCCCAGTGAGTCATACTGTGTCCTAAACCACATCCACAAGTCTGCTCCAGCTCGATGTGGTTTGAGCGAGTCCAGAAAACTTTTGTGGATTCGTTTACAGATCAAATTTGGGTGACTGTTGACTTCTAGTGTTAGTGACGTGAGCCTCGTAGCCCCATAAACTAAATAGAACTAAAGTTGGACTCCCAACAGGTCAGTCACGTCTGGGGTCAGTTGTGTATATTTGTTTAATTGACAGAATGCTCCCTGATCAGCTGATATAATACATTATGTTCATCTTAAAGTCTTTAAGTATAGGATAGGCCCTGCTGAGTGTGGTCTAGCTGATGTATAGCTGGATGGGTGGAACGTGGTTAGCCATAATAAATAGACGATACCCAGTTCCGGTAACCAGGTGGGATTCGGCTCTCCACTGTAAACAGAGAACTACTAGACGTTGTGTGCATTATGTTGTGAAGTCTCAGGTTCAGTGTTTCAGGGGTGAAATGAGGTTTTGGCGGTCAGAGGTGGTGCTACGTTAAATACATTGTTGTTGTCATAGCAGGCTTCTCACATGTCCATGACTATTATTTACCTGACCATCCTAACACTGCCTTATCCCTGCAAGTCTCTCTCTCTATTTCAGTCCAGGATACCTCTCTCTCTCTCTCTCTCACTTCCCCTCACTCTTCTGTCTCTTTTTCTCTGTCCCTCAGCCTCCTCCCCAGTGGTTGCCATGACAACAGCAGCACTGCGCCATTCATGGGCTGTAGCAGCTCTCTCTCTTCCCTCCCTTCCTCTCTCTCTCTATCTCACCCTCTCTCTTACACCCTCGCTCTCTCCCTCTCTTGCTCTACCCTCTCCTTCCTCATCGTTCGCTTCCACCCCACAGCGCAGCTCCATCGCAAGGTTCTCCGTTTCCATTCCGCTCCGTGTCATTAGAAAAGGGCTGCCTAGAACAACGGCGGACGAATCCCTCGACCCTCCTTGAGGAGCCTGAAAGGAAAAGATAAGGCTGTGAGGCGAACAAAGAGAGAAGATGTCTGCTTGACGTGTTTCTCCTCCTCGTTTGTCCATCCTCAGCTGTCGCTTGGACTGGGCTGGCTTCAGCGGTGTGGACGCTATCTTCTGGAGCTCCGGCTGGAGGGGCGCAGGGTGTGTGTGTGTGTGTGTGTGTCTGTGTGGGCGCACAGCGAGGCGTTGTGAATGAGCTGGCCATCGCTGAGGCGGTTGCAGGGGCTGTGCGTGTCTCTGGACAGTGAAGGCAACAGAGGAGAGCTGGTGCCTTATGCCAGTCTGGCTGCCCGATGCGGGAACTGGTATGAGCATGGTAAGCTGCTGAACCGCACCCTCTATATTCACCTCACTCGCCCTCTCTCTCTCTCTCTTTCTGTCTCTCTCTCTTTCTCTTTGCCATTCAAGCTTTGGTGTTATGCCCCCCTTTCTGTTGGTGCTACAGTCGCTGTGGAATGAGGGTCTATACTGGATGCTTGGCTACCAATAGCCATTTCAGAGTTGGTTGTCTGCTCAGAGGAAGGTTAGTCATGTTTGCTGCCACTGAATGGGCCTTATTAAGGCCACATAAGTGACAGGCAGGAACTTAAGTGAAGGACCCGTGGGAGGTAGTGGAGTGTGCGGCAACGTTGCGCTCAGCTCAAGCATTCCGCCCAACGTTCCCTCCAGATGAATCAGAACAAAGAGTGGGTGATCGGCTCTTTGGGCGGTCGGAAGGACGCCTGTGCGTTTTGCTCTACGTGGGCCGATCAATGATGCATTTATTGAATGGTCCCCCTTTTGGTTGCGTGTTTGTGTGGCGCAAACGACCTGAGCTATTCATACCCGCATGACGCGCCTTCTGGGCGCTATGTCAGAAGCGCAGGCTCTACAGGTTGAGGGTAAACAAAATATGTTGCCATATTTATAGAGCAGCTAGACATCGCGCTATACACCCGCGCAGCGGAACCCAGGGTGGCTTTGATGAATGCATCTTGCGTCACGATAGCGTTTTCAGATCCAAGGTCACTGAAAGCTGCGAACTGGTCACTTTAATTTACTGTACACTAAGTTGCTTTCTGTGTTGTGGGAAAACATGTTTTCACTCTAAAGAATAAACCAGCTAGTTAGCTAAACATAGTGCCTTGCTAAATGGAGCCAGCCTGCAGTCCTGCATTCATTCTCTCCTTTATTTGGTTGAATTGATAACATCTGTCCATCGTAATGGTCATATTGACCACGTTAATGAGCCGACTAGCTAGCTGGACACACACACGTAAGGATAAAATCTCTTGAAATAAACGTTTTTCCCTTGGGCCCATCCGTTGCATTTATCACATTCATGAGGTTTGACATACCAAAAATATTTCTACACAACGATTTTCCAGCCTCTCTTTATCCCTTAGCAGGTCTGTGTACCTTTAATGAAAAGCAGTCTGGGCTGCAAAGCCTGCAACTGGTGTGTGTGTGTGTGTGTGTGTGTGTGTGTGTGTGTGTGTGTGTGTGTGTGTGTGTGTGTGTGTGTGTGTGT
>JBBPCZ010011771.1:0-15030 GCA_037974445.1 Brycinus macrolepidotus
CCTCGCGTCCATCCATCCCAATATCTCACTCCAAGGTTTTTTCAAAAGTTGGCAACCCTGGCAAGGCCATTTGAAGTTTACTAGTAAAGTTTTACACCTACAAACAGTCCAATGTTGGCATTAGGTTTACAAGTATGACAAAGGGAATTCAAATACACAGTCCAGGAAACAGGCAGGGTCAGATTACAGTATAAGGCAAAGGCAAAAGGTAGAAGGTAGAACTTAAAAGACAAAAGGCAGAATTTAAAATCAGGGCACAATTCAAGTGAGGACTGTCAGAGGCAAGGCAAGAGATGTAAGTCTAAGTACAAAGAGAGGTCTAATAACAAAAGGAAAGAAGGATAACAAGGAATGCTCAGTACACCAGGTAATCAGCAATACATTGCAAAGTCTCATTGTTATATCCAGTCCTTTCATAGTGATATACACAAGAAGTGCACAATAAACATCATGATCTAGAGCTCACCTAGCCATGAGGATGGTGAACTGTAAAGCCAAACGTCACAGAGCACCCCTCCTAGGCGTAACTCCTGGTGTGCTACTAGGGCATGAAGGTCGTCCTCATGAACAAGGTGTGGGTTTATCCGGGTGGTTCCAATGGAACTCTGCAATCAGTTCAGGTTCCAGAATGTATCATACCTGGACCCAATGTTGTTCCTCGGGACCATACCCTTCCCAATTGACCAGATACTGCAGATTACTCAACGCCTCCAAGAGTTCAGGATCATCCTCATTTGGTACGCCAGTATCCCATAATGGGCATTTATTAAGCTGATGTCTGGGGTTCCCACAAAAAGTAACCTCTAAACCCTTTATTTCTTCTTCCGGCAGTGGTGTGCTGGTGGGGGAAATACTCAATAAACTAACATCATGACCTTGACCTCCCCTAGTCACGAGTAGGGTAAACTGCAGAGCCAAATGTCACAGCAAGGCTTAATAATGTGGTGTTCCGAAATGCTAACTGGTAATATACAGACTTTGTGGTAATCCTGAACTGATTCTCATAAATATTAGATTGAAGGGCTATTTATGAAGCACTCAGAATTGTTGCTCAAAAGTAGCTGTGGTGTGTACAATGAAAATGTTCAACGAAACATGCATTAGATTGAGATCTACATTCAGAGTAAGCCCTTTTTATGGTCTGAAGGTTGTGTCTTGATCTTGAGGTTTTTTAAAGACCAGTGAAGGCTTATGTGCCCAAATATCTTTAATCATCATTGTGTAATTGGTTTTAAATGAGCAGAAGGCTGCAGCATCCCAAAAGGCCCCCAGATCAATCAAAGAAATCAATGCCGAACCACTAAGGTAATTCCTTTAAATGGCACAATTCTCTTAAAGGAGGGGAGAAAGACTTTTGTCTCCTCTCTTTACACACAGCTCTGAACAACTTACTTTTCCCCAAAAAAATTGATCCTATTGTTTGAAATACGTAAATTACCTTGAAGTGGGGAGGGGCTTCATAATCTTAAAAAGGGTGTAGATGGGCCCATGGAGGAAGAGGCAGATGAGCTGGCAAGCAGTTCACAGCTCTCGTAGCTTAGAGCCTAAACTGTTCATGCTAACCCCTTTAGCTGTTGCCCCATCCCCACTTTGTTTCTCTCCTAATGTGTATTATTGAGTTTTTGTAAAGCTTGTGGCCAAATTCTGGATGCACTTTTCCCTATCATTTTTGCACTCTGAAAAAAATTGTTTTAACAATAAAGGCTCGCAGGGCGCTGCAACGAGATCTGACTGCCTCCAGGTCTCTTTTTCTGTATCCACCCTCGGCCGTCCCCTAACAGTGATGGTCTGGAAATGCAGGTGACTTTATTAAGACAAAAGCTAAAAACATGGAGGAGAATAGCTAGAAACAAATGCAGAAATGCTTAACTAAAATATTTCAGAACGAAACTGGAAAACATAACAGAGAACCTCACAGAGGAAATGCTAATCAGAAACAACAGGTAGAAGTCGTGCAGAAAACACGACAGAGCCACAGTGGACAGACAAAGAACAAACACACAGACAGGAGTAAACAGGGAACAGATGTGACTGGACGGGGTCACAAACAGACAGGTGAACACACTAAACAGGAGGCCAGGACAAGGGTATAATGTATACAAAGACAGGGGGTGAAAGAAGGGCACAAAGCGGAACAGGGAATGACAAGAGACAGGCAAAACCAGGACAGGGAGTGTATATGAGTTTTTACATCTAATGTTATATGATGTAAAATAGTGGTACTTTTGAAATGTATCTTTCTGTCATGAATGAGTAAAACTTAGGCATCATATTTGGAACCATTTCATGTAATACCATTAAATAAATTGACCACTGTGAACAACTCTCACTAGGTTTAAATCGAGGGGGATTCCTATTCAGCGGCTTTAACAGTGTGCTGGCGTTGGATTAAGTATAGATTATGTGGTCACCCTGTGGAGTGGGTTGAGAAACACATTTCTATGCCATTATCATGTCACGGTAAATGTTGCAAGCTTCCATGTGTTGTCATGACACATTATGCCCATTAATAAAGTATGTCATGTAACCATCAACAGTAATTGTCATGTTGGATGCTTTGGTTATATTAGTGATATGCAGCAAGGTTCAAGTAAAGTATTACCTGTAAAGGCTGTACCTCTCTACTAATTTAAAATAATTTTTATAATACTCCCATACCTTTAGCAATTAAAACACTAATTTTACTCATACTCTAATTGGCTCAAACTGTTAGGGTCAGTCTCCCAGACAGGGATTAAGCCTAGTCGTGGACTGCCCTTTGCTTTTCAGTAGAAAATCTCTATTCACAGAACTTCATAATCCAGAACAGGCTTAATCCCTGTCCCGGGAAATGACTCATAATGTCCAAGTCTGAAACTAGTCTTTTTTTGCTTCTTATAGCCCTGACATATTGTGTCTGAGGGGGAGTGTCTGGTTATTCTAAGTAATTGTAAATGTTTTGATATCAAGCCTGGATTCATATGAATGAAGTGGCTGTGCTCCAGAATAGAAATACATGTAGAAATAAATTAGTGTTGCTTTATGGAAAATTTAACACGAACAACTTTTACTCTTTGTGGCATGTTTTAAAGAGTTGTTACTTCTGTGAGAAATTAGAGGTGTTGGATGATAAGTCTTTTTAACAAAAAATCCTAAGACTGGAAGCCACCAAGGGTGTATTATTATTCTATTATAAGAGAATTCTACCTTTGGCCTATACATTTTTTAACTAATTTCCAGATTATGTCATTTTATAGGTGGTCATGCAGTAGAAATAGACCTTCCCTGGACTTCCAGTGGACATGTATGTAAAAAGCTAGTCAAAAGACAACTGAATAACACTTTACATAAAAAACCTAAATACCTAGTCAGCTTAGACTGGCTTAGAAGACTCTAACTCCCTGCACACCCAGACCTACCTACCTGTAGGTAATTTAAATTAAAATATTGTGAATACAATGGCTGATTTGAGAATTATTTGAAAAACATAAATATGTGCTAGTTGTGCATATGATATCAGTGTTTACTGCAAACATCTTCACTTTATAAGTAGCCTTTATGTATCAAGACTGTTGTACATCAGTAGTTGTGTTATGAGTGCTGTTTTGAATGGGCTTAACAAATTTCATTTTTGTACATTATGCCTCCTGTATTAACGAGCTGGTTGATGATGGTGCCATTTTCAGGATTGGTTCATGCTTAAAACAAGCTGAGTACTTACTTCCAATGCAAAAGTCCACATAACTGTGTATTCCAAAATATTGCACTGTTGACAGCACTGCCAGTGCAATACTTTATAAATTCATACGTCTTATACCAGCATGATGAGACTTGATTGGCTAAACTTTTTTTTTATTTTGATTAGTTGGTATTAGATTTGAATATGACATATATATATATATAGGAAGTGTTCATTTTTGTTTTTGGTTTATTTATTCAAAAGATGTTGATATTATATTAGAACTTGTTACATGAAGTACATCATGCACCCCTTTCACTCTCCAAGCTTGATAGCATTACCTAATAAATAAATCTAAAGTATAATGAAAGTATATCTTAAATGTGTATAATTAGAAGTATACTAATATATTCTGTGAGTGTAATAAGAGTTTATATGTTACAAATTATATAATTTAATCTGCATCTTAAGTTGTTTGAAAAAAGTACTTTTTAAAAATACAGGGTTTTTTATTTCATTTTTTTCATTTCATCTGAAGGGTACAGCTAGCGTAAACACATAAATCAAGACCAATATACAAAACTGTAATGAACTTCTCTGATTCTGCCTTACAAGCAAAACCATTACCTGAACGCTATAAGCTGTATATTTAACCCAGAACTGAACTGCAAATGCTAAGGTGCACCATGGTAATCTTGTTAACAGAACATAGAAAAATCTCATTTGGGCCACTAGCAAAGATGTATGTGCTAGTGGTGGTAATCAGACAAACAAAGGTTCTTCATTAAAAATTGCAGTGTGATACCACTTGTGTCTACCCAGTGGCCTATGTACACAAAATTGTAATTTCCTATGCTTTATTCTATGTATGCATGTTTTTGTCATCAGTGATGTCATAGCTTTAGGTAAAAAATGCTGTCCTCTGTGGATTTGGCTTTCTATGGGTTTTGGCTCATTTATAGTCTAATGGGGCAGATACCAGTTCATCTGACAGGTTTTATATGAGTGAGTGAGTCATGCTGAGCTGAACATGTTCGAGAAACCAAATAGGCTCAGCTCAGTCAGAAACAGCCACACGTCAACCGCTTTCAGTTGATTGGTCCAGTGAGGGAGTCTCACTCATCATTTTGAGTCTCTGTAAATAAAGATATCCTCCAGAGGACTGTCATGCACATAGAACAAACACACAGGGGGCTATGGGCTACAGCCTATCAGGAGAAAATAGTTTCTTTTAAATATATGATATTTCATGTTATTTTCTAAAGTTAAAATGACTAGCTCATTCATACCAGTGCAACACACCATGCCACTACTATGTTGGTGCCAGTGCTGTGCTAAAAATGTCTCTCAATCCAATTTCCTTTGATTGACACAGAAGAAGGCTTTACACACTGTACCCATTAAAATCAGTGCTGTTAAAGTTAATGTGTTAATAATTAATAGCTAAGTTGAATCATGTGTCTTAAAGTAACGAAGATACGATGAAACAATATAGAAAAGTAAATATATCAAAAAACAAGTATTACGTTCTACAGTGTGTTATATTGCTTGTATTCATTGCAATGCATAAATTGTAACTATTTCATATGTGTAATTTATGCTAGCTTTTGATAGCATTATTCTTGTTATTAATGTAATTGCCAAGAAATACACGTTTTTCTTCATTAAAGTATATCCAGACCCAGAGCTACAAAATGTGCAGTGCTGTGGACCTGCAGGATTTGAAGAACAGACTGCAGAGAAATAGTGTCCCAAATGAACAGTAATTCATTGCTGCCAAAGCTTTGAGTGGATTCCCTTTCTCAGTGCCCTAGTGTTTTAGACCAGTCTACTTATGCCATTATAATTAACTAAGCCACTGTATATTATTCTGCTCCATTTAGCTAATTGACACCCACTACATCATGGCCCACAGTCACTTCTAGTTCTGTATTCAGAGCAGTGCTTGGAAGTGAAAAATGTGGAGTACATCATGGTAATCCAGGGACTGTTTTGCCTTCAGTTTAGCATATTAACATTTAGTGGCTTGTTACTTGCTTACACACATACAGATAAAAATATGCTCAACAGCATCTGGACAGCCTTTCTAACTAGTGATTAAGTTCCATTGTTATCAGGTACATACAATCATGCTCACAGCCACGGAGTCACCATAGACAAACAGTGACAGAAGAATGTGTACTAAAGAGATCAGTGACTGTCAAAGTGCCACTGTCATTTTCTTCAATGTCCCAAATCTGTTTTCAGATTTTTTATACTGCCTCTGGAGCCAACATCACCACAAGTACTGTTTTCCAGGAGCCTAATGGATTTTCATGGCCAAGCAGCAGCCCACAACCTAAGTTCACCCAGCACAATGCTATTGGCTGGATTCTGGATTCTGAAAAGGTGAAAACACATTCTCTAGAGTAATGAATTACAGATCACCATCTGACAGTCTGACGGATTAATCTGAGTTTGCTGCCTGAATGCATAGCACTTACTACAGTTTGGTGGAGGAAGAATAATGGTCTGGGGCTGATCTATAATGTAGAGATCTATAAATGAATACCTTACCAAGTTTGGTGTGCAAGAATTTGACTGACCTGTACAGAGTACTGACCCCAACAATGAACTGGATCACTGACTTTTCACTGAACACTGGCTGAAAAACTCTTGAAAACCCGTTCTGTAATATGTATCATTATGGTACAAGATTTTCTTCAAATGTTTGTGTATGTCTTTATTGCTCATGATTTCCTCCCACAGTCCAAAAACATGTAGGTCAGGTGAACTGGAGACGCTAAAATACCAGTAGATGTGCATGTCACAACACACAGTGCATCACATGAAAATGTGGCAGACCAGTGCCCACACTAACCCCTGTCTACTGTTGAAAGCAACTACAATGGGTGCACAAGTGTCAGAACTAGACCTTGGAGCAACTGAAGAAGGTCTTCTTGTTTCTAAGGTGATTCCCTGTTTCTGGGGGAAATAAACTTGACGTATTTAATACCTGTCCCAAATGGAACCTCTATGAACCTTCTCGAGTTTCACAATTTGATTACATCAGCAATATGCAATGTAGAGGGCAAGAGAAATCAAGAGTGCTGCGATGAGATGCCCATATTAGTGAAATGAGGCTATAATGAGTAAACTTGCAATGGCTCAATAAAGATTACAAGCATTTAACAATCAGCACAAAAAACGCATTTTTGCTTATTCAAATAAAACTTCATTTTAAGGTACAGGTCCCAAAAATCATAATGCATGCATTTTTGAGAATTTCTTGAGGGCACCCTGGTTAAATGACATTTTTGATGATTTTCTCAATGAAAATAATCCCATATTTTTTTAAATGAGAACACACTACTGTACATTTAATGCACAATTACTGTTCGTTGTATTTAATATAATGGAAAAAAAGGAAACATAAAATATGGCCTGTACAAAAAATCATGGCACATTTTATATTGTATGTTGTTCTAGTACAAATAACAAGAAACTGTGCACTAAAATTTTATTAAAGTCATATTCATGTTTCCTACAATGGATGTTTACTTATTTTCACCTTAAAAGTTTACAAAATGTGATCTGACTGTGGACGTGACCATGGGTGCAAGCTTCTGCATTTGGGAGCCTAATGTAAATTAAATGTAAACTCAAACTATGCCGTTCTTGTCATGAAAATTAGAAATGGTTACTTACATGTACCACAGCACCTGCTCTAAGCTTTTTTCCACAGTAGGATCTTTTCACCACACATTTTCTCTCACCTGTCTCCGATGGAGGAGTGTGAGCTGACAGTACTGCCAGGAGAGACAAGCCTCCCCATCCCCAATATCACTTTATTTGTTTTGTCATGGATGCAAATCCCTGAAAATTGACACTTGCCGTAACGAGCATCTGCTTCCGCCATCTGTGAGCCACTGCCAAACCTCCACAATGAATATTCAGTCTAGGACTAGGGGCAGAAGTGCTCTTCCTCAAGCTTGAGCACACTCCGGTAAGCGGAGCTCATATTGAGAAAAGAGACTAGGAGAAATAAATTCCGATTTACATGCAGCAGACATATGTCGAATGAATGCTCAACTAATCTGGAACAATTGAAGGGCTGACAGTGACTGTGGTTGTAACGTACTCTGTGGTGCCCCTCCACCAGCCGTTGCAAGTGGCCTCCTCCTTTATGTGATGGATATAGATGATGGATATAGATGAATAATTCACAAGTATGCAATGAGGCAGATTAAGAGTGGAGGGTGGCTGTTTAATCTCCATCAAGCAGAACAAGGCCTCTTTATTTATGAGAAGTTATGTCAATAAATGACAGCCCTCATTTGAAGAAGGACGAGTGAGATGCATGACAGGAGCAGGTGAGAACAGGCTAGAAGTGGCCCAGCAGTTAAGACAAGCCTATTCTAGCCATAACAATCAGTCAAATTCACTTTGACAAGAGAAGGGAGGGAGAGGACTGAACATCTATAGCAATGACAGTTCTGTTTGTGTTTCCTAGACAGTCACACCAAATTTTTTACCCAGTAAATTCTATTTGTGTACTGATATATTTTGTAGAGATGGCACATCTGCTCCATGTATGCAGGATCCTGTGAAAAGAACACCTTCACCACTGCCCAAAAAGACTTATCAGCATTAAAGTCTAAGGGAATATGCTGGGAAATATTACAGTGTTTGTATCATATCAAACTTGTAACATTAAACATTCAAGTCTGACTGAGAAGGAAAAACGAAATATAATTAAAATAAAATGGAATTTGTTTTAAGCACTGGTGAACCATGCCTACTTACCCTGTGCTCCTCTGGCCATAAGGTACACAGTGTAATTAGACTATACTTCATCTGTTTCTCTGCATCATTTGTTCTGACAGAGACAATATTTAACTTCACAGAAAGTCCTAGCAGAGAGCTACAGCTGCAGTTTTTGATATCTAACAAATGACTGATTAGGATATCTCTGGTATTTGTAGTGATGTGTCTAGAAAAGACAGAGGCATGTGACTGGTTTATTTTTCTGTCCCTTCTGAATCACTTTGGTAGTTAATCTTCTGTCCAGGTGCTAATATGATTAATGAAAATTTAGACTTCTTGTATTGTTCACTTTGGGTAGCTGCATAAATGACTGCTAGGTTGCAGGTTAGCTTGCCTAGTTCACTGTTCTTCAATAAGAGGGTATGAATTCTGTGTAGGCTATGCTAAGATTTGTTTATTGATATTTGCCATGACAGTATGATTTTTTGCATCATAACTCTCTATGGCAGCGCCATGTCAAGATGTCTCTCAAAATTTGCAGATCACATTGTCATGATAATACATAAAAGTAACACAAGTGACAAAAGTGAAGCAAATTTTAAAATATATTTTACCCCACATTAGGTTATGCCCTGCACTCCCTGACTATTGTCAGAGCCTTGCGGTCCTTCAGGGCTTCATTTAGCAAACAATCTAAGCTGCTCTAATATTTCCTGCAGGACAAGCACATGAGTTCCAGCAGCTGTCAGGTATGCCCCAGCTTCTTTGGTCCCTCAGGCTCCTCACTGGGCTCCTCACCGAGCGACATGTTGACTATCAACTGGAACACATTCACCACAACCTGTTCTACTGTGACATGCCACAAACCACAGTAGTTACAGGCTGGTTCCCATTAAGGACATCACTCTGTGATCAAGAGACAAATAAAAGATATTTAAAAAGAAGTTAATCATGGGTGCTTATGTTGAACCTCATTAAGTTTTAGATATTACAAACTTTTCAAACTTTTTTTTTTAAATAGTTTGGTTCAGAACAGAAATAAAGTGTAAAACGTTAATAAAGCTAACCTAAGTTTATTGATCAGCAGATTTTTTCATTAAATTTACATGCAAAAAACTTTGTTTTGTTAACTTATAATTTGCTATTCTATTTTTTTTCTCTTTGATACTAGCATACAAAACTGACACTTTTAAAACAACTGCAGACAAGGAATATCTTGAGCCTGAAGTCAAACCCTTTTGTTTTCACTAGTTAAGGCTATTCTGTGTTAAGAGGCTTGGCAAGGCTGTTGATACCTTTAATGCCTTGAAGAAATGATGAGGAGCAACTTTTATGAACATCATGCCCTTTTACTTTCATTTAATCTATTTTTAAATGTTAAGTAGAACTAAAAAATTTGAACATGAAGCCCCGCTGAAGTGAGTAAAAAATGGACATTACAGAGATGTTAATAAAAACTGTCACCTATGTGAAAGCAAAGCGTGTGCTGTGTGTAATGGAGATAAAAGAAGTGTTGTGTCAAACTTTGCTTTTGGGATCTGAAGGAGCGTTTGGACCAGGAAATGGCTATTATGTCACACGTGGCACCTGACTTAACAACTAGATTAACAAGGAATAAAAAAACCAAATAAATATACCAGTCATACACGAGAAAAAAGAACTATATTCATGGAACACAAAGTATGTTAATTACAAAATTAATTAGTTCCTGAAGAGTAAATGCAACATTTTGAATAAACAAAACACATTCTGCTACTGGTGCACCAGTCAACAGTATCAGAAGGTCTGCACACAACTGGGAGTATGAATAGAAATAAGCCATTAGTGAAGGAATAACAATCAAAGTGTGTCCTGAGTTTTCCAGAATGTCACAGAGTGACCCAGCTACAATGAGAGATAAAGTTTTGTGGTCAGGTGAAACTCTGAGCTTTGTGGTCAAAATCCAAATGCTATGTGTGGCACAAACGTTAACACTGAACATTCCTCAACAAACACAACCACTACAGTGAAATATGGAGGTGGCAGCATCATGTTGTATAGATGTTTTTCCTCAGTGGGTGCTCCTTGTTAAAATTAAAGGATGGATGGATAGATGATACAAAATACAGGGAGATTCTACAAGACAACCATGCTTCAATCTGCTAAAAACTCTTCCGCAGAACAATGATCTCAAGCACAATCACTCTCAAACAGACAGCTAGCCCAACAGAATTAAAGCTGTTATTGCAGCAAAAGGTGGGTATACCAAGGTACTAGTCTGAAGACATTGAATACTTAGGCTAGTACCATATTGTTACTAAACAAATAATGAATTACTTAGGGAAAACTCCCTAAGGTGGAGGAAAAAAGACTCAAAAAGGAGGAACTAAGACTCAGGAGGAACCAAGACTCAAAAGGGGGAACCATCATCCTCTGGTCAACCCAGAGAGTGAGAAAGACAGTCTCTATGGAGATAAGAGGTGTCTCTGTGGAGGTCTAATACTTACATTGCTTGTTGGTCTAATCTTTTCAGAGTGTGTTGTTTTTGGATGTTGTTGACAGATGAAAGAAGTTTAATAATTTTCAAAACATCAGGTTAACTCACTAGAATTTCACATTTTAGCCACTAAAACGAAGAACAAACAACGGCAAAAAGTTGTGCAGCAGCGCCAGCAAACCTTGAGGCGACATATCCTCTGCAACACTGAGCTTTACCCACTTGCAGCTTTACCAGCATCCTGATTGCACCATCTTCCCATTCATTTTCCAGCCAGTGCACTGTCTCTGCCTTTATAAGGTCTCTGTTAAGGTCTGTTAATGCTCTCCAAAGGTTTGATTCCAGCATAATCCTTTGACATCGCTATAAAATGGCATCCTGCCAATAACAATATTTTCCCAATTTTTATAACAACTAAAATAGTTTATGTATATTTTACATTTTTTAACAGTTTAATGTATTTACACCATTTTAACTTCAAATATGCTACGGGGTTCCATTTTAATTTATTGTGTCATTTACATGAACATAACAATTAGGCCTGTGACACTCATTACACAACCACTGGATTGCAGCTATTTCTACTGATCACAGTTATTCTCTACAGTCGTTAACTTTTAGAGTCGTATGTTTATGCCTCAGCAAACAGAATGTAATTTGTCTGTCTTTTACATCAGTTTGGGTGCAAATAAATGCCAATAACAGAAAGCAGAAAGCACATTTATTCGTCCTACAAATGGTCCTACAAAAACAACAGATGTTTTCATTTCTAACTGATTTTATAATGCATTTAAAGTGTTACTAAGTATCAACTACTTGGAAACTGACTAATCAGCTATTTTTGGCTTGTACAATAAGCAAAAAATAAATAACTTACTAATTTACAATTATTTCTATGGTAATCAATTGTCAGGTAAAATTTCTTGATTGTGACCTAATGACGTGGTCCTTGGCATGGATTTCTTTGGTCCCTAGGGCAAGACTAGCTTTCTGGTAGGTGTTTTCTGGCAATAATTTGAGGTAAGAAGAGACACAGGTGAGTTCCAGGCATTGCATGTTTGTCACTGATGTAAGCATAAGATACAGAAAAGAGATAATAATCTTGCATCAGCACCATAGGCTCTGTAGCCTCACAGGACCCACATGTACAAGCATTTTCATTCCAGCACATTTTTCTCAACGCATGATCCCTGTTTGCTGGTGGCAAAGCCATGGGAGCAATACGTTAGATAGCAACACTCAGAACTTGTAAACAGCATGGTGCCAAACTTAGCTCTCTTTGACTCTGGCAGTGATTGAAGACTGGGGCATCCCACCGTGAGCTGAAGGCTGTTTTTTACAGAACCCATCTCAGCTAGCTACCTTCAGCAACTTGCCCAAACATAGAGGAGCTGCAGAAATTATTGATCAGACCACACCGGCTTTCTGCTTTATGTCTTAGCTCCATGGCAATAGTGACTAAAGGGGTAAATATGGGGGAGAAAAAGACCTAAATAAGGTGGGATCTTTTTCAGTTCAATCAACTGGGTGCAGGGATTTCCCTTCTGTGGCGCAGCAACTGTAAGTGTTATTTTTATTTAAAAAAATTAAAAAATTGCCAGTTGAGCCAAACATAAAACTACAAAAGGTTTCAAAACACTATTCAATGCTCAGTTTCATTCTTACTGTTGAGTCATGAAGTTATAGAGACCTTGCATGTTCTTCCAGAATGTTGGATGCCTTCCTGAATAACTTGCTGCTATGACCTTGATGAGATTTTCACAGGCTGACCACTCCTGAGAAGAAATGCCATTGTTCCTAGGGTTCTTCATTTGTAGATAATAACTCTATGAATCAGTAATGTCCTAGAAACATATTAGGCTTCCAAGCATGGAAGTTGCTGTATCCCTGTTGTCCCTTCATGGTTTGGGGTCAATTTGACTCCATTCAATGTTTAATGTCTCTGAATAAATAACTGATTTTTTGCTTCCTGTTGAATGACTTTGCCTTATTGAATGGGGACAACTGGCTAAATACATGACGATATATTTTCAATATTCTGTACACATTTTGTACGCATCAGTGTTTATTGGGATCAGTATGACCCTAGGCTGTTTAGCTGTATAAAACATAAGAAATATCAACATTTTACATACATTTTTTATGGTTGTTTTGGATGATACTGAGGACACTGCAATATGCAGTTTTAAAATCTTCAAAGAACTTCCCTCTGGTTTAGGGCCATACCCGAACATAATCATACCTGTAGTAATATGAGAACTACTGATAGTTCACATGACAGAAAGAGGAAAACACATTTTCCACATGAACTTTGATATTTTGCATGCAATGGAGGCATTAAATGTTTTATTTAAAGCTCTATTTAGGTGGTCAGCAAAGTAATATAAATTAGCGGACACATACACTTGGGTAGCAATTTTGTGGGTTGTCTCTCACACAATCATGTGGAAACAAAAGCTAGTTTTTAGCTTTTCATTTCTCTGAATTATTGAGGAAAGTGTACGTTAACTGTACATTTCACACACAAACATATTCAAAGTTTTTAAATCCTGCAGAAAAGTAGTCGCAACCAAATGGAGAAGTATATTCTTCTCCATCCTTTCCAGTTTTTATACAGGTCAAACATCCAACTAAATCATCATAGGAGAATCTCACATATCTTAGGTTTGTAGGGTAAATGTGTATACTAGACATTTAATAATAAGCAAACAGATAAATGATTAATAAAATAGCTTTGCTTACTGAAAATTGAGGAAGCAGTTGGTTGGGCTTTGCCCTACTAATGACCCCTTGACATATATTTGCAGTGGTCAGCTTTTTCACTGGAGACAGAGAGGCAATTAAGGTTAAGCAACTGAGGTATAGGCTCCCCAAGTTCCTTTCAGCATTCCGCTTTACTGTTCAGGATTGTTAGGGGGTGGTGTCTGGTAGAATAGTCAAGCTTATTTCAGTATTGTTGGGTGGGTGTGGGTGTGGGGGGTGGGGTGGGGGATTGGGGATCCTGAAAAAAACTGGAAAAGCTTCCGACCCCTTTCAGCATCATCAAAGTGCCATAGTTTCCTCCCTGCAATTTTTTTAATGTGTCAGATGAGTGTCGGCACAGCTTTGAAAGTGCGCGAGTTTGAGCGCTCTGGTTAAATTTTCCTCTCATCTCAGCACGATAAGTCAGGAGCTGACGCTGATCACTGTCTGGAGGGGAGAGGTGTTATGGGGAAAAGTAGCCTCTTTACCATGTGAGGGGCAAGCCTGTATGCTGTTAATCCAGCCTTTCTTGAACACATGTCAAAATGTAATAACCATACAAGAACTGGCCTGACAATTTTTGAGAACTTTTCACTTCAGTCAGTAGGGTGGCATATACACCATGTCTTGGCAAATTCTCACTTGCTGTTCTAAGACTTGTATGCATGTGCTACCCAAAGGATGGCATCAGAAGTGCAGGAATTATTAGTGCTCTTATCTACTAATTTAAATATGATACAGTATACATATATGCTCCAGTTTGTGTTGGTACTGATGCCTGGGCCTCAGAGCTGTCTTATAACAGTGGTGTGGAGGAACAGTGTCGGTGTGTGAGAACAGACACACACTGTGATCTAAAACAACCCACAGAGCTGAAGCAGGTGTAGCGTCTGTTGCTTAGAGAGAAGCTAAAGCTTGGAACTTTCTAGAATTTCCTTTGACAAACAGATGGCCAGGCCTGTCAGTCTCCTCCTAAAGGATTACCAACACGGTTTCTTTATCTCATGTCCTTTATCTCAAGATTTTACCATAGAGTCTGCTTAAACAGCATTTGGCCTTTAACTGAAGATGGTGTTAACTACAGAGTGGCCATATTTTAAGACACACTAACAGGCCACCAGCTTGTGACACACTAACAGTCCTATTCCAGCTTAGAGTTAGGTGTCAAAGGCAGGCCTACACAGGGGTTCCAAACTGATCCTGACAACCACAGCGACTGAAAATAGAGAAGGCCCCGCTTTTGATTCACCAAAGCAGTAGAGCAGCCTCAACTTACCGCAGATTAATTTAATCTTATGTCACATTTGCAGCCCACTGATGCAGCCAAGCTCAAACCAAGGATTTACAGATTTAAAAAACATTCTGCTTTCTTAGTTCTTTAACCTGACATGGCTGATAATGCTACTAT
>JBBPCZ010011799.1:0-12138 GCA_037974445.1 Brycinus macrolepidotus
TAAGCCCATTGTACAGATGCCATATTTCTACACAGCAGGGTGCAATGCACTGTGTGTTGTAATACATTCCTCTTATGGCCCTTCTGTTAGTTCGCACCAGATGGGATAGACTTTGTTGCCCTGAATGCCCTGATGGATGGTTTGTTCATCCTTAGACCACTGTCAGAAAGTACTGTAATGATTCTGTCTTTGTCAAAGTAAGTCAGGCAATAAAGCCTGCCCATTTCTGCCACATCTTACAGGTTTACTAAGAGAATCAACTCTTTCCTTTCACAGCTCTAGCAGATGGGACATCAGTGTTTTCCCTTTTCCTGTCAAAGCACGATTCACTACGCCACTTTGGTGATACCAAGGACACATTTCAGACCATCAGTAAGCCATTTGAGCTCATACTGTTCGAACCTGCAGATGCTGCTAAATAAATCCCACTAATTTGTCATTTTTCTTATGTCAATTATGCCGGCTCAAGGTAAAAGGTCAACTCCTACGCAGCAGAAAGCTCCAGATTCGAAACATCCATTTACTGTTCTTAAGAGACTGGCACTTGAGTTGCTGCATTATCACAAAAGTAACTGTGGAGTTGTGAGAACCTGCCAGCGCTAATTCTGCATGCTACGTAATCCACGCCACACGTTCCTTATCTCACATTTGGCCAGGTTTCACTTAACGGCAACCATGACTTTGCAGCGCTAATCGCAAATTTGTCAGCTGTTGCATTTCCTCCTTACGCGCACAATGCATCACTTGCTGTTGTTTACAGCTATCGTCCTTGTGCGGAGCTACAAAGAGGATTATGGCACTATTCCACCTTCACTTGGAGGTTAATTGAAAAAGGGCACAATGCTTATTCTTGAGCTGATTATTTCAGGAGAGCTGCAGACGCCCCACTCACAGGTTCCACTCCCTACACTCCCATCCGGCGCAGCGTTCACAGCTTTTTTTCACAGGGAATCCTTTCGAGAGGGAGCTTTAACACCTGGCAACCCAAAAGACTTTCTTTCATATTTCACACATTATAAGCTTTTTCCTACTGCTTAATGGAAATTCGTACAGGTAATTCTTCTCAATGATATTTTTATAAATATATTGTGAAAAAGTTCTTAAATGTTTCTTGGCACATGGTTATCATTTTTCTTAACAAAGGTTCTTCACACGTTAACATCTCATTTACAAAAATTGTTTTTGAAAAACTGCACATTACCGTTATAGTACTTGGGCTCAAGACGCCAAGTGAATATTCTTAGAGAAGTAGGACATTTTTCTCAAGACTATTGAGTGCTCTTTTCCATGAGAGCACAAATGTGTAAAGTGAAGGACATTTTAACCAGAGCACACATGCAGTGAGACCCACTCCTGGTCTTGTTCCTAACTCAGAACTGGTTTTATGGGGTCTTACTTACAAGAACTGGTATGATTGAAGGGTTCTTTAAAGTGGTTCTTTTGTGGTATATATGGAAAAACCCAAATTTGGTATCACTATTCTGAAGCATGTACCTGGCAAAATATATCACACTATTAAAAATGACACCACTACCTCAATACTGTGTTAAACTATTTCTCTTGAGTCTGCTTTCTCCAACCTGAGTCTAAGCTGTAGGCATTGGCTGAGTGTTGTAAATCCGTGCCCCCAATACACAAGCACTACACTGCTGAATGCTGTCATACATCTCTGGCACCTACCAGACTTACCGCTTTGTCTTTTTTGACCTAGTGGACGCATAGTCCTGTGAAGGACCACGTGCACCACTGTGTTGTGCAATCTAGCAGACATATATTGCGTGTCCATGGGGGAGAAAGGGACCTCTTTGTCTTTTTCTAACGCAGAGATCGGTCATTGTAAGAAGGCAAAGCACAGGTAGGATTAGAATTCCAGTTTTATTTGCTACTTCTGGAGGAAACCAAATTGACAAATTGACTTCTTTGTTTTTGTGTTTAATGTAAGCTATATAAAGCTATTAAATGTATGAATATATGAAGCTATTATATATATATATATAGTTTCATATAAAAAAAAATAATGTTACATTTTTTTCTTGTTTCTTCTCATGTTTGGGCCTAGGACTGAGGGATAACTATCACTTTAAGATAAATATATATGTCTGTGTGTGTGTGTGTGTGTGTGTGTGTGTGTGTGTGTTTACATGTCATCCAAGAGTCATATAGAGATGGGTAGGCAATATTACCTGTACACTCTATTATGCAGAGACACAGAGGCACATTGCCCATCCCCTCCATGCCACATTATTGTACTTTGCAAACAGCATAAGCAGACTGTGAAAAGAGGGGTCTGAATTCGCTGGGGACTGCAGCAGAGAAACAACCCATTCTAAATCATTCAAAGTTCTGAGAACATTGCAGAGCATTTCTGCTGGGGCCTGAAATGGACCTCCATGTCCTTTTGGATCATTTCAGAGACCAGTGAGCAAGCAAACCCAAATAAACTACTGTCAAGTTCTTGTCCACAGGCACACCTAGCTGCCCCAACATCAAGCTCAGGGAGAATAACATGAAACCCTATTTGAAACTGATGTGGTAATATCATGCAGATGGAAACAGGATGAATATAAAGAGACATATGGTAATGACTGGGTGCAAAATGGTAATCTTGTATCCCTTGGCCATGAATGATATGCCAAGACGCTGTTCATATTTTAAAATTCTGAGAATATTTTCAGAAGGAGTTTGTCATGTTGTATATGTAATATAGACTATGTTTTAATTATTCAGTCTAGGCAAAAGTGATTGCATTTACATTTCTAGGCCAAATAAAAGCTGTTTTTCAGTGTTGGGTTGGTTGGATATGGTAAAAAAAGAAAAGAAAAAAAAGTGTTAATAGCTCACACACTGTAACATTGCATTTAAAAGAGCCCCTTCAACCTATGAAACAATAATATTAGTTTTCTAACTAACTACCAGTCACACTTAAACTTAGTTTTTAACTATCTACTGGTCACATTTAAATGTTAATTTGTACTGTTGCTAAATGATTATAACAAGCTAACAGATCAAGCACTTTAGAATATTTCACACTAGCACAGCATAGATTTAAATTCTAATCTTTACTGAAGGAGAGTGTAAAACAACATATTACCTGAACATCTGTAACAAGCACATATAAGTTACATATGTCCATTTTTGAAGCTCCAAATGTTCTTGTTCAGCTGTTGTATCACCAGTGTTAGCTTGGCACCAACATAGTATGAAGAATATGATATTGGTGCTGGTTGAAATTATTGGAGTGGTGGAAATTAGTTAATACAAAATTATTGTGAAGCAATTTAGTGTTTGCATTAAACATTGCCATGTTAGATATGACTGTATCTGACTTTCAGTTTCAAAAAATGAAAACGTTCATATTTATATATGTATCTGCGGTATTTTACAAGAGCATGTCTTAGTCAGTCAGACTTTAATACTTAGCACTAGCACTGACTGCAGACTGTAGGCAGGCAGAGCTGGGCATCACATGCTTGAAAAATAAGCCCAAATGGATATATTATCTCTACTTGGCTAGATACATATAATATATCATCACATATTTGACACTGAATCACAGATAGATTGTATGAATCTCTAGCTTGGGCTAGTGGTAAATCAGTCCCACTTTAGTTTTGGAAATAGTTTATCCATAAGTATAGGTATTTTATATTTTATATTTTATATCTTAGAAGCAAATTTCTTAAACATTATGCTTAAAGCCAACATGAACTGCAAATGACAATGCAGAGGGAAGGAAACATGAAATTGGTTAATATTATTTTTATCATATAATTTTTCAGCAGTTTTGACTTACAGTTGATTTTAAGGCATTCATTGAAAATGTCATTAAGATTTTGAAAACATGCATCCATTGAAGTATGTCCAGACATTTCACTGCATGATACTGTATAATATCCAGTCCTAAAGAATCTTCCTAATGTCAGGCAACTGTGTTAGCAGAATTCACAATAACATCCTTCCACTCAAATCCCCATAGAATTTTCCAAAAATGGATTTCCCATTGCAACAACTGTCAAGTCACATCGGTCTACCCCTGAAATCACATTAGCACTTCCTAGCACTATGGGTGGTATGAAATATCACCCAGACCCCTGTTCTGTTCCTGAATGCAATCTAATTTGACTACCATCATATTGTTGCTGGCGACCACCAGATATGGTTGTCTAAAACCTGACAGATCACATCTCGCTTCCTTCTCCAATAGCACCACAGAAACTTTCTCATGGATATTTCGGTTGATAAGCAGAGGACATAGCAATCTTTTGGTCTGGGATGTGGAAATTATTTCACAGTGGAAAGATTAGCTCTAAGGTGTAAATTAGAGTGGGTCATTGTCTTTCACATCTGTTTAGCCTCCTGGTTTGCTTTGTTATGATTTGTCTTGAAGGTTTGGAGGGTATTTCATTACGTTACTTTATATGTGATGAGAGAGAGAGAGAGAGAGAGAGAGAGAGAGAACATTTTCCAAGTTTTCACAAAACCTTACATATTTCAAGTGTGGGGATGAGTATTGATAACTGGCTGGTTTAATTAGTACTGGTTCCAGACTGGTCAGTTCTGAAATATCAAATATACTCCTGAATAAATTATGCTGCTATCAGTATTTATGCAGCATTAATGCATTCTAACATAGCTGGCATTTTCAAATGGTTGATGCTATGCAAATCACCAGATATTTGTTGACCAGACCTTTGTAGCCATTGCTCCTCCTTCATTAAAATATACAGGAAACTCAAGAAACAGTTTAGCTTGTTATTTCTCCTAAAACATAATAACAAAATAACTGTTGAATCTTTTTACATGTTTCAAGTGATGTCTTTATTTTTTGCACTAAATTAGAGTAGTATCAATAAGGGTATCCATAAGTAGCAGTATCAATAAGCAATATCAGTATCGATATCCGTATCAGTAAAATCCTAACAAAATCCATCACTACTCACATGGCATCTTTAATAGACAAGGAAAATACACTTAATGCATGTTAATGGAACACCATTTTATTGTTTATTTCTGTCCATTTATTGGTCTAACTCTTCACATAATGTAAAGGACAGCTGGTGTTTTCAAAAAAACAAAACAACCAAAAGGTTAGATGTTCTCATTTCTCACTATTGTTTTCCTAGGGAGACATAAGGCCATGGACAGAGAAGGAAGTTTAGTTCTACGTACAGCCCCCCTGAAGCGGTTGTGATTGTGGAGTGGTTGTCCATAAGTGAGTGTATGTGACTCTGCATGTGTGCAAAGCATACCCCATTAGTGGCTAACACCTTTTTTTTCTTTTTTTTTTCCTTTTTTTTCAAGACAAACTGCCATGGCAACACACATGTCACAGCAGACCATGAAAATGACCTAGCCACCTGCTAAGAGCAATTCTAATTATTTACTGCTCCTTCCATTTATCAGTATTATGACTTATGACATACTTTGGCTAGGCGTCATAGGGCCTTCAGGGACTCACACCAGGTACACTACATCATGATTAGAGCGTTAGTAGGGGAAAGGAAGAAGAAAAAAAAATCTAATAGAACATCTTGTGGTCCAATGGCGGGAGGCTGGCATGGTGCCAGAGGCGCAGTGTTCCTAAACTGTCCCCCCAACAGTCTTTTACCACAGTGGGTGAGCATGATGACTAAGCGGCTTTGCCTTGTTGCATTGCTGAGGCAAGGGGCCAAAATCGGCAACCCAGTGCTGGCGCACTGCTTGGTCATTATGGGTGATGGCTACTTCTCTTCTTGTTTTCTTAGTTTACAATCACAGCAGCATAGGCAAAATTAATGGCTTTTTGGGATGCACTGTCATTGGGCTTTCTGCCAGGATGGACATGAGCTGTTTGCAAAGCTGCCCCCAAAACAGATGATGCACTGTGAGGAACCCTCTGACTGGACCACCACAATGATTCCTGTCTCGTCTGATAGACATCGGGGCAATCCATTCAAGGCTCTGTCTGTGTGATTCACTCTGACTTTAACTAGATGTCCAAAACATTAAAAGAAATTGTACAAGGTCATGTAAACTAAAATTATAGACAGTATTTTCTAATGTTGGATACATGCTTAGGTACAGACATGAAAAGAAGTATTGACTCATTACAGTAATGCCTGTTACTATGGTTACTCTATGTGGATTTCATTTTGGAGGAAAGTGAATTTCAGCACCTAATGAATCAAATGAACAGCCATTCAACATCAGCTTAACTTCAAGGATGTTTTCGAATTATGAAGCAAAGGAGTGAAAACACACTGAAAAAGCTAATGAACAAACTAATGAATGATTGTAAGAGGGATAAATATATCATTTCTGTTGGAAGAAAATCTGGTAACTTTACAGTAGAGGGCATTCTTAATTTTCAGTGTAAGATAAGATTTAAGATTTTACTCTGTTTTCTGATTGGTCCATTTGTCATGAAACTGACCTTGCAACTTCATTCTTAGCATTTCTCCTTTGGTACATAATTTGAAAAAAAATAATTGTTAATCTTGTCAACATAAATAGTGACCAAAAAACTTGTTGATGAAGAGCTTTTTATTTTTGCCAGCCCAAACAACAAAAGAAAAATGATATAGAAACATGTCTTATATCAGCTTGCTCATGATGAAAAAAGGCATTATTGTTGCCTATTTTTTTGGGTTGGTTTGGTTAGATGCAATCACGGACATATGCAGTCAAAGTAGACGATGCATGCTTCTCACTGTCAGAAAGACATTGCACAAGTTTAGTGAATCCCTTTACCTCACAGCTGCTGCAGCCAGAAAAGCAGCCAGAACGACAGGCAGAAGATGTTCTGTGCAGTTAAACTGGCTCTGCTTTAACATGCTTCAAAAGTGTAAAGATCTAAAGAGAAAAAAGTCCTCACCTGCCATAGTTACTATTAAATGTGAGAGAAAACACACTGTATCCATGACAGTAGTTAGAAATTGTATTTTAAGTTAGAAATTGTAATTGTATATACAACTCCAGAAAAAAAATAAGTATTGAACTGAGCAGCTTTGCCCTAGATTTTAAGAACTGCTGACAATATTTCTCCTAATTTCCTAATAAAAATATTGTTCTTTAAAGTATAATTTTAAAGGAAATGACAATACATCAAAATAAGAGAAATGATGAAGTGTTTACAGAACTTGAATAATTCAAAGAAAACAAATTGTTCACTCTTGTTCACTCTTAAACAAAATGGCAGTAATTACCTTTGACGTACTTCTAGTGGTGTTTTACGATCCAGCTGGTCACATTGCAAGAGGATTTCAGACTTAATTTAGCTTTTCTTATTAGTATTCAGAATTTCAAAGTTCTTTTTAGAATAAACATACAAAATCTCTCACTACATTTTCATGAAAAACATAAATAAACAATTTTTATGTCATTTTTATGCCATTTGAGCAGCAAGTTTTCCTAAAAATAATGTGAAATCTTCAAAAAGCTTGCTAAATATTGTTAGTTCTACGGAAAACATACTAACAAAGTATTTCTTTTAGTTTGCATTGCCATTGCATATCTCTATATATAGAGAGAAAAAAAATTGGTACAATGGTAAGCATATTCACCATTTTCACACAGATCTTCCTTGATATGATGTAGAATAACTGCTTTGTCTCTCTTTGCTTAAGGGATGTGATTTTTTTGATATGATGATTTTTTTCATGACATTACGTGAAAGTCGCCTATTTTACGCAAAACAATGACTTATAAGAACACTACAAAAATCTTATACACAATACATTTATCGTGTCACGCTGTGCTGCCAATGCACTATCCCATTATAAATTTCCCCTTAATGTTCCGAGCAAACCAGAGTGAGCTGACCTTTTTGGAAATTTTAAGCATAATATTGATACTAATATGAGGCTGTCCAGCTTCTGACCCTTAGACCAGTTATTAAGATTAAACAAAGGTCAGTGCTATGCAAGCAACTTTGCAAACCTCTTTGTAGGCACTTCAAGAAGCCTTCATTTTGCATCAAGGGCCCCCTGCCCCAGTGTGTATTGGATATCCCCAACTGGAAGAAGAATTGCTTATCGTTATGACACAAAAATGAGCTTTGGAAATGTACATATTGGTGCACAATGCATTACTGGTTAGGGACAGTGCCAAGTAAATACATTGTTCACTGCAGGCCTATCATGGTCAGATATGCAGCAAACATGATGTACCATGCTAGTACCATGGGCTCCATATGTTGCCACCCCTGAAGTTGTTGGTGTAGTGTAGTGGGTAACATTGCTGTCTTCCGAGATGAGGAGGGGGGTTCAATTCCTACCTTGGGGAATAGGCTACACTACACCAATAACAGTCCTTGGGCAAGATTCCAAACATTACATTCGCCTCCTTCTGTGACACGCAAAATTGTAAGTCGCTTTGGATAAAAGCATCTGCCAACTGATATAAATGTAAATCTATTTTAGGCCTATAATTTACTCAACCTAGAAAGAGTTACTGGAATGAGTTAAGAGACTCTCTTAATGGTAAATGATGTGTCAGCCATGACGGCCTATATGAATTACTGCCCGCTAGCTGTGTTCTTTATGTGGTATCGGAGCTGTAATTTGTAGAGTTAGGACATATACCCCATGCACACTTACTGTATCATTTGGTGGCTGATGTATGAGGGGATTGTCTTAATATAATTAAAGGTAACCTGAGCGCAGTCACAAATTCTTTACTGAAGCATTTTTCATGGACCTCCATATATCAACGAGAAGAGCAATGGGGGGGGTGGGGGTGCTGTTAAGGCCAGCTAAAGCATCCGGCACATACGTACATTAGGAATGTCTTTATAAACTTGAATTATTGATTTGTAAGGTGTTTTTAAGACTATAATAAATGTAGAGTGCCACTATCAGGAAGTGGATGGATTAAAGCGAGGGTGGCCGACGTCTGGCCAGAAAAAGCTGCTAGGTGCGCAGCTTTCTCTCTCTCTCTTTCTCTCTCTCTCTCTCTGACTCTCTCTCTCTCTCTCTCTCTGAAAGTAAACACACCTGAATCAGCTAATTATGGCCCGCAGGAGTACTGGCCTAGTGAATTCAGATGTCTCACTGAAGATTAGGACTGGAGAGGCCCAGAGCCCGGTGGTAAAACAATAAAGGCCGTCTTCACTTAGTGTCAGCCCAGATTTGGGAACAGCTTGTCTTTTTTCAAATTTATGTAAAAAATATAAATGTAAGAAATCAATGTAAGAAAAAAAAACATCGTAAAGGTGTTGCTGAGATAGAACTTCTGTTGCCTGAACTTCTAGGCCTGTTTTGCAACTTTCAGCTTCATGTTCATCAAAGTGTACTCTTTGCTATGAAGAGCAGGTGTTGCCTAAGTATGGGTTTGACAATTTTCTTTTAAAATCTATTGCAAAAGCAAATATTGAAATTGCCAAAAGAAGTTTGAACATCTTGAAGGTTTAAATGCAGATAATAATAATAATAATAATAATAATAATAATAATAACAGCAATGCTGTGTGACTTATGTGACATGTCATGGAGAACTACATTAAAATAAAAGAGTCTGGTTCACTGTGTTCCAATATGTACTGTTTACTCCCCATCCACACAGGCCATATATGGAAACTATGTTTCAAAATCAGGTCAATTTGAATTAAAACAACAAAAGTTTAATTCTAATGGATAAAGATCAAGTTGGCAAATGCCCAATCAAAATGAATTATGATTGAATGATAAAATGAATGATTTTTTTTTTTGTTGTTATGTAAATCATCATAAACGGACCTCAGGGGTAAAAAAATAATACACAAAAAAAATTTAGTATAAGGCCCACTTGAAGATACAATACATGTTCTTTCTCAGGGGAAATGGGAATATGTGTACTTTTTCAGTCGTTAACCTATTTAAGGAAAAAAAAACAAAGCTAGCAGTCAAGACAGGGTGTCTGGGGTCAATGCAACCACAACAGAACATGCCGCCATAATTTCCCTTAACTGAAGGTACTGAAGAAGCACTCCTGAGAGCGCCACCCCAGTGACTTTTTTAGCAAGTAACCTTTTTAGCTAATAAGCGAAATCTGTTGGTGGTGGTATGCTGCTGGTGGGAAGCTAGTAAATATTCCTCAGCAAAACATAAATACATGTATTGCAGCATGATTGCTCATGTAGAGCTCCTATATTAGTCCATCAAGATCATTATGGGCTGTGGTAAAAAATGTTGGGAACTCCTGCTTTGGAGAACTAAATATGGCCCTTTGTAAGACTTGGAATGATCCTATAATGGGTTAAATCCTGGTGCATCAAGGATTCCATTGCTTGAGAATGATTCATCCAGTTTGCATTCTTATCTGCGATTTTTAATAATAATTCTTGTTATGTGCCTGAAAATTTCAAGGGTTAATACACTGATCATTACTAACATTAAAAGCACTGACAGGTGAAGTGGTACCTGTCAAGGAGAATGTATTCAGCAGCAAGTGAACAGTCAGTTCTTGATGTGTTTGAAGCAGGAAAAATGGGCAAGAGTAAGGATCTGAGTGACTTTGACAAGGGTTAGACTGCAATGGCTAGATGACTGGGTCAGAGCATCTCCAAAATGACAGGTCTTGTGGGGTGTTCCTGGAATGCAGTTAGTACCAATGAATAGCAGTCTAAAGAAGAACGACTGATGAACCAATGACAGGGTCATGGGCATCCAAGGCTCAATGATGCACACAGGGACAGAAGTCTAGTCTGTTTGGTCTATTTCCACTGAAGAGCTACTGTATCACAGAAATGTGTCAGAAAATACAGTGTATCACAGCTTACTGTGTATTGGACAGCATAGCTCCAGACCAGTCAGAGTGCCCATGCTGGCTCCTGTCTACCACCAAAAGCACCTAAAATGGGCACATGAGCATCAGAACTGTTGAAGCAATGGAAGAAGGTGGTCCGGTATGATGAATCATATTTTCTTTTATCTCATGTAGATGGCCAGATGTTTTTTGCACCTTTTACTTGGGGAAAAAATAGCACTATGATGCACTTTGCGAAGAAGGCTAGCCAGTGGAGACAGTGTGATGCACTGGGTATTGTTCTTCTGGGAATCTTGGGTCCTGACACTCATGTGGATGTTACTTAGACACACAAATCTTACCTAAGCATTGTTGCAGACTAAGTATACCCCTTCATGGCATTGATATTCTCTAATGGTAGTGGTTTCTTTCAGCAACATAATGCACCCTGCCACATTGCAAAAAATTTTCAGGAATAATTTGAGAAACATGACAAAGAGTTCAAGGTGTTGACTTGGCCTCTGAATTCTCCAGATTTCAATCTGATCGAGTGTCTGTGAGATGTGCTGGACAAACTAGTCTGATTCATGGAGGTCCCACCTCAACTCACAGGACTTAAAGGATCAGCTGCTAGCATCTTGGTTCCAGATCCACCAGTACACCTTCAGAGGTCTTGTGGAGTTCATGCCTCAATGGGTTGGAGCTGTTTTGGTGGCATGAGGAAGAGCTACATAATATTAGGCAGGCGGTTTTAATGCTACGTTTACTTTTACGTTTACGTTTACGGCATTTAGCAGACATCAGTGTTTAAGTAGTCCACATCTATTCTTCATGCCTGTAAAGCTAGACTTAAATCAGCTTCTGCTTTTAACCAAGTTACTGCTAGCTAAGTTACACACCTTCACAAACCTTGCCAGAAAGAAAAAAGTCAGAGGTTAATACACAAGTAAGGAAAACAGTTAAGAGGTTAAGTGCCCAAGGGTTTTTTTTGTTCTTTTTTTTTAATACATAGGAAAATATGTACAAGAGAGTTATATGTTATGGCTAGTTGGTGTATGTTAAGTTATTTTGGTATGTTAATGAAAACATGCTCATTTGTGTTAAAATCATTTTACAAGCTAGTTGTCCCCATACTTTCGACATGTAGTATACCTTCTTTAAAGATTTTAGAAGTAACAGCTGAAACTGGCACTAAGCACTAGTCAGCATGCAACAAAATCCCACACAGTGCATGTGTAACTTGCTCATCTGAATGCAAAGTGATAGCTTCTTGACATCCTTGCACTAACTCTACATGATCATCTACAGCATGTAAAACAAGCATCAAGTTCCTCTGTTGGCATTCAGGAAGCATCATGTTAGGAATTATAATGGGGGTGGGGGGGGGGGGGGGGGGGGGGGGGGGGGGGGGGGGGGGGGGGGGGGGGGGGGGGGGGGG
>JBBPCZ010011819.1:0-15028 GCA_037974445.1 Brycinus macrolepidotus
ACAGTGAGAAAGAAAGTGAAAGAGAGAGAGAGAGAGAGAGAGAGAGAGAGAGAGTGTGAGAGAGAAACAGTGAGAAAGAAAGTGAAAGAGAGAGAGAGAGAGAGAGAGAGAGAGAGAGAGAGAACAAAGCCATCCAGAGCATGTTTGGTGTGAAACGGTTCATTGCAAAGACTCAGACTTCTTTACAGTGTAAGTGAATGGAATCAGACGTCTCCAAAACAAATACGACCGTTTCATTTACTATCGACGCCCAGTGAAGCTCCACGTGTCTCTTAGTGTTTATACAGATGTTGATGAACTATAGCATAGTTCAGATAGTAAATCTGAACTAAATCAGTTTTCTTTGGTGGACTATTTTGCCTCATGACGCCCTGCATGTATCCCTCCACCATGAATGGGTTTAATTTTAGGACCAAAAACTTTCTCAAAACTTCTTGTAAACCAACGTCTCAGGCATCAGAGAAGATTTTTTGACACTGTTGTGAATTGTTTTTGTTGCTATGAAATACTGTATTGGGTGGCATCTGTTGTTGGTGGGTTTCTGTGGATATTTTCAAAAAAGTAGCCAAGAAAGAACGTAGTCCACAGCTGAGTGAGTGAAGTAGCCCCACTCTTCTCCGAAATAAGACCCTCAAACCGGAATGGAATGCCGCTCTCCGAAAATACAGCGAATATCAGAGTTTTGATGGAGTTTGAGATCTTTATCTCTGTAATCCTTTCTCTTTCTGCTGAGAGTGAAAGAATTTAATCTCTCTGTAACAGGACTGAACGGCGAGGAGCTTCTGGGGGCTTCCAGCCGAGTGGACAACTTCAGAAGATGTGTGGTCATCCTGAAGAAAGTGGACGTCTACTGGAAGAGATGCTGGGAACATCCACCAGACTCTGACTACAGTACTGTGCAAATGTCTTGATACCCTATGCAAACAGTTTAAAGCCATTTTTCTCAGTGTGTGCTAATTAAAGTGTCTTTCTATTTAGTTATAAAGTTAACATTATAATAAATGCAAACAATCAAGAAAGCAGTAAAATTATCAAGATTCATTTTGTTTGTAAAAAAGTAGTTGATATTCTGTGAGCTGGTGAGGAGAACACAGGTTCGGTTCCAGATTCCTCCTCGGTTCCTCCAGCCATTGTTTGGATTTGTGAAATTCCATCAGCAGCTCCTGAGGGCGAAGGACTGACCAGCTCGAATCGGGAAATTACGATCGCCTCGCCGTGACAATGTCAGAATACAAACGCGAGACTGGAGCATCGAATCATGATCTGAGAGGAAACCCGAGCAGAGAAGTGGAAAAAAACCAAAGGAGAGGAGACCAAAAAGGTCCCTACGAAGCAAGAGAGTGAGAGAAGAAGCCAAAGAAGGGATGAAGACAGCAGGAAGAGGGACAGCAAAAGAAAACGGAAGATCAAGCCGAGTGCGGGACAAGCCGCGAAGATTTAATTAGCACCAAGAGAGAGAGGGAGAGAGAGGGGTAACAAAGAGATATAAAGCAAAAGAAAGAAGGGACTGGAGTTTTTCTTTTCTTTCATGAAGACAAAGCACCTTTCTGCACTCATTACATGCTGTTTCTCCAAACTGGGTCAGGAACGAGCCTCACAATCGTATTGATCTGCATCTCAGCAGCGCTGTTTCCGTCCAGTCCCTCTTCTGGGCAGTTAATGAGCATCAGATGCACAAATGACAGCGATGAAGCCCAGTCCACTGCTACCTGACACACTCCAGCAGAGACACATCAGAGTGTGTGTGTGAGGCTTTCAGGGTTTCATGGAGAACAATCCAGTTGACAGCTGACATTAATGCTGCTTTGTTGATACAAGTGTTCCTATCATATGACCAAATACCACAAAATATCATTCAATATTGATCATTATTGATGATTATGTACTTCATAAAGATCAATGATTGAGCTCTAAAAAAAAGGCCTTTTTCTGCTCTGACTGAAGAAAACCACAACATTTTTTTTACCAGTATCCTATTAATCTGTGACATTTTTCACACATGGATCTGTCACGTTTTTCTCACTTTTAAAGTTCAAGCCTGCTAATACTGAGTTAAAGAACAGCACAGCATAATCTTCCTGAGAAGAAGAACCACTGAGAGGATGTGAAACTCCCTATGTTCCATTATATACTAGTAAAATAGTTACTAGTTAACCCTTATATTTTGTTTGGGTCAAATTTGACCCGCTAACACTAAAGATGTGGGCAGCTTTCTAACACATTACAAGGGTTAACTATGTTGGAACTAGGACCAGCCCAGAACTAGCACCTAGCTCATGGTGGTGGAAAGGTAGTTTGAGGAAAAACCAAGACCCTGGGCGCATGAAGAAGAACCACTGAGAAAATCCAAAACCCTGAGGGCATAAAGAACCACTGAGAAAAACCAGGACTCTGAGAGCATGAAGAAGAATCACTGAGAAAAATCAAAACCATGAGAGCATGAAAAAACACTGAAAAAAACCAAGACCCTGAGGACATGAAGAACCATTGAGAAAAACCAAGACTCCAAGAGCATGAGGAAAAAACCTTGAGAAAAACCAAGACTGTGAGAGCATGGAGAACCACCTGAGAAAAAATGAGAACTTGAGAGCATGATGATGAAACACTGAAAGGAACCAAGACTCAAAGGAAGAAAATCCCTAAGAGAATACAGAAGAACCACCGAGAGCAACCAAGACCCAAAATGAAAAAGAACACATTCCATAACATATAGGTATTTGTGGACTCTTATGATGCAACATCTATCATGCTAAGATAGAAAATGTCATGTACAAGCATTGGCAGGCTGAATGAGTATGAATCAAAAGCCAACGTCATAAGGTCCAAATTTTCAACGGGAACACAATGAGACAGATATGAATCTCCACTTTCCAGTAGCAGCCCTGACACCTTTCCTGCCCATGGACATCAAAACAACATTGACTCAGTATTTCCAATATCAGTAATCAGCTGCTGTACTACAACAATGAATGCCCCCTGCATTACAGTACTGCCATAGGACATGATTTATACCATAATCAGGTGGTCTTGAATGGCAAAACACATGAGTCAAGGTTTGCCAGTTTCCTCCCTTTCAATGATATACAGGAATATACAGGATGAATACAGGAACATAACAGCTCCCCCTTGTGTTCAACTCCTTACGTACCTGCTGGAAGCTTTCTCTCAGGTGGCTCTGATCCTCAGGATGGCAGAACTCCAGAATATCTTTACCAAGCAGGTCCTACAAGAAACCACATAAGCAGTAAACCATACAGTAAACCATATTATGGCAACTGATTTTTTTTTTTACAGTGGAGCTGCATGAGTGAAATGGACAGTAATATAATGGAGATAAATTGTAATGAAATCTGTAAAAAATTCATCATCTGGAGGCCAAATAGCTCAAAATACTTATTAATACTAAGAATACTTACTTATGAAAAGTATAAAAGTATACTATTGATAATAATAAACGCAGTTTACAATCCAGTTCAAATCAAGTAAATTATGGTGAAACAATCTACAGGCTTTGGTCCCCATCAAAGGCTGACAGTTAGATATTAGATCAGATAGATATTAGATTAGATCATATTAGCCTGAGTAAACAAATATTAGTCATCTGTGAGTAAAAGTAGACACTGGAACAAGGAGAACACAATCTCCTGAAGGTCAGAGTGGACCTGGTGGGCTTCCCAAAGAATTCCTGGAGGATCAAGCTGACATTTGCTACAGTTCTAACCAGGGTGCATTTAATTAATCTGGTTTGAAAGAAAATAATATAAAACATTGATGAACTAGATGTCCAAGTTGATGATGAACTACATGTCGAAACATTTTCCCTGATAATGTCCTAAATCAGAGCAAAGAAGAGCAGTAGAGCTCTGCGTTTCAGACAAACTCAGGGAGAATGCTGTGGAACCATGGTGATGGTTAGTGTGTGTGTGTGTGTCTGTTTGTTTGTTTATTTATTTATTTATTTATTTATATCAACCCTTATTTCTTTCTATTTTGCTTTGCTTTCTATTTTTTCTATTTTACAAATCTCTGATACGCCCCTCACGACCAAAACTGATCTGAGGCTGCAATCAATCATTTCATCCCCTTGACGCTTGTGGTGTGAAGGCAGTGAGTGGATATTTGAATGAAAACCAGTTCTTGCACTTTACTGGTGAGCCACACAAACCCTTCATGATAACTGCCTTAAGCACTGTTTATTCCTACGATTGTGAAATGACAGCCAAAGATGCATGATCACTGGAAGAAAACTATGAAGAAATGAAAGGGTGGCTCAAGACTTTGCATATTATTGTGTATGTCTTCGTGTGTGTGCGTGTGTGTGTGTGTGTGGGTGTGGGTGTGTGTGTGTGTGTGTGTGTGAATGTCCATAAATGTGCTTTAAGGCTTCATGTCATTGGTGCACTGCAGGGAAGAGATCAGCCCACCTGAGGCTGGTAGCCAATCACGTTGATGCAGCGGGGGTCTACAAAGGTGATGATACCGTCAGAGTTGTGGCGGGACAGAAATTCTGTTGGCACAGAGAGACCGTTCATGTCCATTGAAACCGGGGAGCTGGTCACCTGAAATCAGGAGCAAAAATTCAATTATGCTGAGCATTAGGTCTGACCCCACTTTCCTCTGCGCAGTCCAAATCTATAGGCCCCCCTTTAAAGCCATAGTTTAAAGCCATTGTTCTCAGCATGTGATAAAGTGTATTTCTGCTAGCAAAGTTAACATTAGAATAAATGCAAACAAAGAAGAAAGCAGTTTTTACTTTGTTTTGTTTGTAAAAAAGTAGTTGATATTGTGTGAGCTGGAGAGGAGAACACAGGTTCGGTTCCAGATTCCTCCTCGGTTCCTCCAGCTGTTGTTTAGATTTGTGAAATTCCATCAGCAGCTCCTGATTTAATTTAATGAAGGACTGATTGAGTCAAACCAGGTTTCTGATGGAAACTACAAGTAATACTGGACTTCAACAAGAAACACACTGATATACTGAACATAAAATCACTATTTACTGTATAATGTTATTCGTATATATATTCTTTTGAGTTTTAATTAGTATATTTAATAATATTACTGCGGAAAAAACACTCACTGCTCATCTAAACAGTTTTGAAATATTATTTTCACAGGTGCCTAAGACCTTTGCATAGCACTGTGTATTAAAGACTCAATTTACGACCAGTACAGGTCGATCTGACCGCTTCAGCACGCGGTTAGATAATTCATTATAAACAGAAAAATACAAACTTAATAAAAATCAAACCCAAAATCACAGCCCAAATCAAATTAAAGAACCTCAAAAGCTTACAGTTATTTTATTATTTGTTTATTTGTCATCTTCAGCAGTTGAACAGTCCTGAAACCTGCCCCCCCCCCCGCACCCCCACATCTCGAGCCCCAGCCCCTAATGCTCACATTTCAAGCCCCACTGTCAGAACCATTTCTAATACGCAAATCATTCATAACCACTCAAGAATGAATTTTCAGATTAACGTGTGATTAATGAGCTCACGGTTGATTAATAAATGAGTTATTTTCTTCAAATAATAAAGAGAATAAAAAGAACACCCACAAATTACTCTCACGGCTCTCAGTTTGCAGTTTATTACCAAATATAAAATTAAACACACTGTTACCACGGAAACGTGAGTACGAAAAATCTACACTGACTGGGGTTAACAAGAGCTGGCCAGTAAACGTGGGGGTCCAGTGGAAGGAGCAGAAGATGAGGGGAGACAGAGGGGGGTCCGTGTTCACTCATTACCTTAATCTAGAAGGTGTGTCTTACACACACACACACACACACACACATACACACACACACACACACACACACACACACACTGTCCATCAAAAAGGGGACACCTAGCTTTAAAGAACTAATCTTGAATACAAACTAGCTCGGTTTTTTTGTTTTCTCGTTTCTCAGCTTGCAAGTCACATCAAAGACTAACAAGGTTTACAGGCTCTAATGACAAAGCGAGCGAATGGATTCTAAATCAGTTTCAGCCGACAATCTGCTTTTGACTTTCAATCAAAAGCCGGGATGTTTACTGTTCCTCGGAAAAGCATCTGCTTCGTCTCCGTTCTACCTTTTCTTAGTTATCCGGGAATTTCAGGACACATAACTGACCGCATGCTTGCATGAACCACCCATGGAAAAAATGCAGTTATTTTTAAGGGGTAAACACATTCTCAGGATGATATCTGTCATAATCAGTGTCCATAACAGGAAACAATTTTTAATCTGTGTTTTAAAGAGGCAGCCAGTCAGAACCGAGCTCATTTACATGCATCGGTCTTCAACGCACAGTAACAAACACTGATGTAAAATGAATTTTGACTGGTTTTTGTGTATAAAGTATATAACATAAACTCTACTACATAAAAATGTTATGAACTGTCATAAGCTGTCATAAGATGTCGTAAGCTGCCATGACATAATACGTCCATTAATTCAATTCAATTTTACTTATGTAGCACTTTTGACAACCAGTGTTGTCAGCAGCTTTACAGAATCCAGGTCCGAGCCTCTACTGAGCCAAGGGCAACAGAGGTGAGGAAAAACTCCCTGAGCTGGAAGAAGAAACCTCAGGAGGAACCAAGTCTAAAAAGGGGGATCCACCCTCCCGTGGTTGAACCAAAAAGAGAGAGAGTCCCTATGGAGATTAACAATCGAAGGCCTACATGTACAGATTAATCAATGCAGAACAGATTGGCCGTCTATGGCTAAAAGGGCAGGTACAGTTAAGAGTCAATAGAGGTAGTTTTTGTTGGCATATGAGCGAGGAGTAGTTTGAGAATCTCTAGTCCACAGCAACAGGAATATAACACGGTCATTAAATTGTCTAATATAACAGAAGGTTATACAAATGGACATAATCGATCATCATCGCATGATATCTGGCATGATATGCTTATGGCATGGTTATGTAATGTCTTATGTAATGGGGTTCATTTGTTGCAGAACTTTTAATTTCCAGTAGAAGTCAAGGCGTCCCTAAACCCACCTGCAGTCGTCCGATCGCCACCAGGCAGTATTTACTGGTTTGACCGGCTTCTGTGTCCTCATCGGGAATCGTCATACCTGAAAAACAAATCAATTCGAAATCAATGAAGCACCTCATTTATGTCCTTCACACACTCACACACACTAAATATTGATTTTCAAATAAAACAGGTGGCTAATAAAAAGCATACGGTGAAATCTATTGCTGCTTATTTGAAATTGCTCAAGCGATGTCTTGCCCAAACTGCCATTTCTGTAGATGCTTAATACAAACCAACCCAATGGATTCTAAATCACTTTCACTCGGGAATCTGTTTTTGACTTTCAATCAAAAGGATCAATGTTTGCTGTTTCGGCCAAAAACCATCTGCTTCGTCTTTGGTCTACCTTTTCTCAATTATGCAGGAATTCTAAAATACATAACAGATCGCAATGCAGCAAAAACCTGACTAATGCAATCAGCATCCCTGGAAAAAACCTAGGGAGTTTTTCAGAGCAAATGAGTGCCGGATGTAACGGGAACGAGACTCAGTGGCCACATTACACGCAACACTATGGTTCTAAACTGCTGCTTTAAATAAGGTTTGATGATGTAAACACACAGGCTACTTATGCGAAACTTGAGCACCCCTCCCAACCCTAAAGGTATACAGCCACCCAAGTGTGCTTCTTTGTCCCATTTAAACCCCTTGTGTCTGAGTATTTTCTGGTTCAGATATTATAATGACATATAATGAGTCCTTTTATCCATGTGGGATTATTCGAGATGTATTTGGACATGGACACACCAGGGATGCACCAATATGGGATTTCTGGCCCAATGTTGATATCAGATATTTGTGCAAAAGTCTTAACCCACCCCTCAGTCCTTCATATTTTGCTGTGAGGTGCAAAAATACTATTTTATTCCTGTCAAACTGTCTTATCTTTGGCATATTGAGTAGATTAAACTAAAAAAATGGGAACGAACATTTTACTGTGACAGACTGCAAGGTGGCCCAAGGTGGCCCAATGTTGATATCAGATATTTGTGCAAAAGTCTTAACCCACCCCTCAGTCCTTCATATTCTGCTGTGAGGTGCAAAAATACTATTTTATTCCTGTCAAACTGTCTTATCTTTGGCATATTGAGTAGATTAAATGAAAAAAATGGGAACGAACGTTTTACTGTGACAGACTGCAAGGTGCCTAGATAAAGGAGTTCCAACCACTCAGCATTCAGCACCACCAGTATACTGATCACCGCCTGATCATCTGGAATCACCTGCACCTGTTTCTTCACTGGTTCAGGCCTTAAGTTAGCTGTGCTTACAGGTACAGGGAACGAATATGAGACAACTTTGAAAGGTCTTCAGCAAGCCTGGAGAACTGTTCCTCAAGACCACATAAAAAATACAAGAAAGTATGGTTCTTTGGAAGCAAAATATGAAGAAATGGGGGGTGTTTATGTCAATGTCAATGTTTATGTAAAAATTAGGACTAAGTTGGTAATATGGAGAAATATGGCATATTACAGATGTTTACAGATGCAGTATCATGAATATCATTTGTAACATATGTATTTCATGATTTATACTACGACGACTTCTACAACTACTAATAATAATTAATAATCAATACTGGCTAGAAATACCAGCTCAAACAGATCAATAAACATCTGTCTTATGTCGATACGACTCGTAAACACATATATCACTGTGATGAGATGCTCACAAGAGGTTTTGGCAACATTTTCTGCTCTCACACATAAGTGATGACAGTTTTATGACACCAAAACAAACATGACATACAACTTGTAATCGCTGGAGGGTTTTTTAATATGGAATAGCAAAAAAAAAGCTTGGGGTGCAGCATTTCTCAGCAGCTGCAAGAAACTATAAAAACTAAATGTGCCACCTTAAAATTTTGAGTTAATTAACACTAATCAGCCTCATTTTTATAGTAAACTGCAAGAGGAGCATCTTGACAGAAGCAGTGCGTTTTTAAAAGCAGGAGAAACTCAGACATGCAGGACATCCAGTAGGAGATACGTCTCATCCCAGTCACAGTAACCAGACGTCCCACTGACCCCAGAACAGCACTGTTAACCCTTGGAAATTCTACCCATTGCTGTTTTTTTGCTCGTGCACCAGCGTTCCACAATCCACTACTTTGTATTGTGAATTGTTCTTGTATTCACTCTGGTTGTGCCGCCTGACTGCAAAGTAGCTTTATCTCCGTATCAGTGAAATAATGTTCACCTTGATGCTGGTTTGACTTTGACTCGACAGGATAATTATGTTCATTGTACAAAAGCACAAGCTGTGGTCGCTATAGTTACAGTTCCACAGTAGTTATGAATGCATATGGGGAGGCAATAAATCCTCCATGAAGACGATCTTAAAACGAAAACAATAGCTTGTCAGTATAATTTGCCAGTGTTGTTTTGACGCATGTCAGGTGGCTCAATAGTTGCGCAAACTGTAAAGATTTGTTTTACAGCATCAAACAGCGAGTGTGTGTTTCTTGGTTGTGTGTGTTGTGCTCTTGAGTGTCCTGCATGGTGGCTGATCCGTCAGTTGGTGCGTCAGCGGTTGGGACGCAGCCCGAGTTTAGTAATAAGTCAGGTGGTGCAATCATGTGATGAGGGTTAATGGACCACTCTTTCAGATGACTGTAAACTCTCTCTGGTTCAAACACTGATATGAAGCTTCTGTCTGTAACTGCGTGTTCATGTCGATATGGGCGAGTCTCAGGAAGCCGATTTTAATCTGGGTTTAATTAGGCTGATAGATTAGAGGTGAAACACAGACCCGGAGCCAAAGGGCACGATTAGAACACACTCACTAATGAGCAGTCGATGAGCTGCACGGAAGAACCCTCCAGACACTGTGTCAATCTGCAAATCTCTACCGCACACACACACACACACACACACACACACACACACACACAAACACTCACACACAAACTCTGAACTCTGAGTTTGAGGATGAGACCTTTAGGAGCCATTAGAGCTCTACAGTTATTACTACTCTCTTATTACACAGTTACTACTGTATTATGACAATGTTACTATTGTATTAGTAACATATTACATTATTACTCTACAATTACTATTACTGTAGCATTACAATGTTACTCAAGGGCAACTATTACTGTTGTATTACAATGTTACTAGAGAGGTTATTACTGTATTATAACACTACTAACTACAGCATGATCCTTAAAGCATAACTACACTGTCATTACAGAGCAGTTATTACTGTATTATTACACTGTTAAATTTAGAGTTAATATTACTGTATTATGCTGTTAACTTGAGAGTTATTACTGTATTATTACACTGTTAACTCAGTTAACTACTGTATTATACTGTATTATTACTGTACTACTGTATTATACTGTGTTATTACTGTATATACTGTTATTACTGTATTATTACAGTTCACTTTAAAGTCATTAAGCATTATCATAATATTAACTCTACAGTTATTACTGTATTATTGTACGGTTAATTCTACAATTATTGTATTATTGCATTATTACCTCTTTATAGTACTGCAAACTCTAGAGTGATTATTACCGTATCATTACAATGTTAACGCAACAGTTATTAAATATCAACTGAAGACTTAATTTATCATATCTTTCAGAAACTTGAAGTGCAACTTTTATTACAAATTTTTATTGACTAGCATTCTGGGGGAAAAAATGAAACTTTATATCAAATATGTCAAAACATTTTTTTTTAAATGTTAACTTACCAAAACAGCTCCAGTGCATTAAAATGATTAGAAATAAATAATAATGTGCAAGAACTTTTTGTTAAATATTAAATTACCCAAAAATGAAGGGCAACAAAATGATTAAAAGGTGCAGAAGTGGGTTCTCTGTAGTGGATAGGAACTTATTTCAGTGAAAATCAATGAGACGCGCCAACTGACAGCTCTGGTGCCCGAAGGGTTGCCTTCAAACACTAAAGTGGATCAGATCAGGAGATGAACCGAATATCTGTCTCGGTGAGAGAGGAGCAAGAAACAATGAGCGAAATATCAGACGGTTTTGTCTTCTCTGTCCATAACTGTGAGCTGCGAGGTTTAAAGAGACGGAGACATGAAAACGAGACACAGAGACACAAAACGAGAGACAGAGACTTCAGATCCGAGCGAAAGAGAAATAGCGAGATTCTGGGCTGAACATCTGAAGGTGATGGAACAGCAGAAATGACTGAAAGCATCAATAACCTTCGACAAAAACCCAGACCAGAGGCGCTCGATAGGCTGCTGCTGGCCACCTGACACTCGCAGCATTTGGCATAGCGGAAGACAGATGAAACATAAAAACAGCACTAAAGCATGTACTGAAGTTCATGTTGCTCTACATAAACAGTCCAGATCCACTCGGTCAAAAATGGGCCATAAAGAGAAACAACAAATGTGTTTTTATTCCTATTTGGCCTCAGATGTTTTGTAGGGTTGAACAGTAATGAGCATCAGCACCATCTGCCCCGGACCAACTGTCTCCAATGCTCAGTGAGGCCTAACCTGAGCTTAAGCACAGCTTAGGGTAGGTTTTAGCCTCAAATACAGCAGAGTCCTCGCTAAAGCATAGCGTCACACTGCTATTAGAACAAAGGCAATGCATTCGTTTAGAGATTATCGTTAGGTTCTATATGTGGGTGGAGTTCAAGCCTTCAATAAAGCTGCTGAATACTGGAAAATACAGTCAGGCCATGAGCGGACATGAAACATATTTCTAAAGAGCACTGACATTTTTATGATTATGGTGTAAGAAAAGTCATTGTATTGATGCCATTTACTTAAAAATCTGAAAAATAATCACACTAGCTTCTTCTTAAGGTTATCCATCTTCTTCTTCTTCTTCTTAAGGTTATACTTCTTCTTCTTCTTCCTCATTTTCTTCTTAAGGTTATCCTTCTTCTTCTTCTTCTTCCTCATCTTCTTTTTAAGGTTATCCTTCTTCTTAACAGTGTAATAATACAGTAATAATCACTCTGTAGTTAACAATGTAGTAACAGTAGTAATAACTGTAGTGTTAAGAGTGTAAGCCATTAACAAGTTAGCAGCATGCCATGCTAAGCTCAGCCACTGATCTGTGTCTGACTGGTAAAGTTAGTTATTACTGTATTATTACATTTAACCACAGCATTAAGTGTTACAATCCTATTAACTCTATGGTTATTACTGTATTATTGTATTATTAATTCCACAGTTATTATCGTATTATTGCATTAAGCATTACATTAATAAACCTTCAGTGCCATCTGTATCGTGATGGATTGGGACGAGTACACAGACAATTACACCCCTAAAACTTTTTAATTCAGTATCATGGGTTATTCTGTGAAGTCTGTATTGAAAGCTTCACGTCTGCACATCTGATGCTTGTTCGGTTGTCTTTTCTTCCTCCAAACAGGACTTTGGAGACCACGATGACTTCATCAAATACCAACCAGGCTCTCCTCTTCACGCTTGCAGAGAGTAATGTGGAGAGACTGAAAGTTCAGAGTGTGCACTTTCCACACAATCCCAACTCGGCCTGTTTGAATTAACTACAAAAATGTCATAAAATAACGAGAGCTGCAGCTCTGTGGGTCCACAGTTGTACCCTGGAGACCTATCACTAATACATTAGCAAAAAAAAAAAAAACATTAGTGACATTCTGAACTCTACTGACCATCAAGAACAGATTGAACATCTGTGCCCCAAGTCTTCTCTCGGGTCAACCCGTTCCTGCAAAAGTCATTCGGAAATTGAGCATCCGCCTAAATGGCATCTTACCGTTAAGAAAGTATGTGAGTTTGAAAAAATGAGATATGGGGCCAATCTGGAGACGTGTGTCCACCACTCTGAACATTTCGTTCCAGCAGACATCGCAGGGGTATGACGGCGTCTTGGAAGAATTCGCTATTTTTAGTTTCAAGGATAAACAGGAAGAACATGTGTGATCATTCTAAAAAAGCGCTGATCCAGCGCAGACACAAAGCAGCATGTTCAATTTCACTGACTCTGAGCTTTAGCTGCTCAATTCTCTCTCCAAACGCCCCCACTCATGCACCTGCTGCAGTGCTGATGGGAATTCCAGGCTAGCGGGGGGCTTTGAAACATCTCAGTGAACTCTGGGAGATGGGATTCATCCCAGGCTGCGGCCCGTCCAGCTCCCCGGGCATTCCAACTAAATTTAATGGTGAATTCCTCACTTCTGGCTGAGAAGTGGGACCACTTGGCCATTCACAGAAAGGCATGAACGCAAATGATTCGGTGCCTCGACGTGGACGAAATGGCTCCCTTGTAGATCATCTGAAACTAGAATGCATTTCTGCAAGAAGTCTGACTGCTCAGAGGAAGCCTACAGTGTGAACAAAACTTCTGAAGAAAGAAGAACGTGTCGAAAACTTTTGGTGGGATTCGAACTGGTGACTCTGAGATTGAGAACATTCAAACAGAACAAACACAGCACAGAAAAATCGCAGTCAAGAAAAAAAACGGCCGGCTCACGTAACCTCTCAAACTAACGCGTTTTAGTTTCCTTAAGGCTAAATATAAACACATTAATCAACCACAGAAGCCACGTTTTGTTCAAATTGTCTAACCAAGCTGGCTAGCAGTTTGTTCTTAAAGGAAACTCTGAGAAAAGTAAATTGACTAGGGCTGTCAAAGTCAACATGCCAATAATATGTTCACAAGATCAACCACTGGTGTTCCTTTTTCTTCTTTGAAACCATCCCCACTAGTGTAGGCTGAAGCCCAGCTGCCCGCATGCATTAACAACCACGCATTAACATTGTCATGACAGATGCCGTAATGTCTGACATCATGACATGTTTTGTTCAAATTGTCTAACTGAGCTGGCTAGCAGTTTGTTGGTTAACAGCAGAAAAAAATAAGGGTTCACAAGCTGATATTTTTTTTATAAAACACAACAATGCCACACATCTTTTTTCCTATCTGACCTGTGCTTTAGTGTCTTAAAGGCTGTTTATGAGCAGATATCCACACAAAACCAGTGTTAGAGCCCTACTTTGCTTTGTGCTGCGTTTCTGCTGGCCTGTCTAGCTTGCTAAGTGAGGTGACATCCCAATGCTTTATTGTTCCTCTCCCTTTGTCCACAAAATTCCACCCACAAAATTCCAAACTTTAAATGATCGATTTCGACATACACAATACTCAGCACCTGATCATCCGACTGGGCGAGGATATAATGCATGTGTCACAGTTGAGACAGATCCAATATCTTTACCAGCCTCAGAGGAGAAGTGGCGCAAAAATTCAGCAATAAAAAGAATAATAGAAAGAAAACTTAAGATGAACAGTTTAAACGTTCAGTTTACTACAGCTGTGGCTAAAACAGTGACCTGGATGGGCATGGTATTGAAGCCTGAATCCAACTTGCATCCACAACTTGACCGGACCTGTACAGACCAGGCACCGACTACTACAGCTAAATCTGATACCTGAACTTGCTTGCATGGCCTAACAGAGACGGATTACGCTGTGCTTTGTTATGAAGTTGATCGACAGACAAATGTACTGATAAGCTCAACACATGTTCAACACCAGCTAACATACAAGCAACAGCTTTAGAATTAATAAGACAAAATATTATCATGAAAGTTTCAGTAAAATGCTCTTACAACAAACTCAGTTAAAAGTAAAATGACTAGGGCTGTCAAAGTCAACACGCCAATAATGTGTTAATAAGATCAACTATTGGTGCTGCATTTTTGCATGCTCTTAATGCTTTTTCCTCGTATGATCCTTCAAACCATCCGTAGTTGTGCAGGCTGAAGTCCAGCTGCTTGCAGACTGTGTGTGGCTCTGATAATGAGATTGTAGTCCTTTCCTCTGAATTTAGCTTTTAAAATGATTCCATCAGCACGTTCATTGAAAAATCAACGAGCAGCAAACTAAAAAAAGCAACAGAAAAGTAGAGCTACAGTTCCTCTGTAAAGCCTCCGCTGTAACAAGAACCCACAAGCTGATTTAACAAGAGTGAGAGCGTTGTATGTATGACATATTTGGTATATTATA
>JBBPCZ010011828.1:0-15025 GCA_037974445.1 Brycinus macrolepidotus
TGTGTGTGTGTGTGTGTGTGTGTGTGTGTGTGTGTGTGTGTGTGTGTGTGTGTGTGTGTGTGTGTGTGTGTGTGGCGCAGCCAAAAACAACAGGGGGACATTAGGAGCTACTTTAAAAGTCAATGTGTGTATTTTCTAAATTGCTAATGTGTAGAGTCAACAATAATGGGAATAATAATACTAAGCCAAGCCATCAATGTTTTTCTTCACTGTTCATATGACATGCCCCCTGTCTTATATTGTCAGGTGACAGAAGCAACCGTGTAGCAGCTTAAACAGAGGAGGAGAGGCAGGGTGACGGGTGAGGCTCAATAATGACTTGTTGATATGTTAGTAGTGAGATTCAGTATTGTGTCATTATTGTCTAAGGTACATATAGACTGAAATAACTCCCTTTGACTACTATATCTATACATAAGGACTGTAGATGATATCTAGAAGTCCATTAAATGCAAAGAACCTCAGCTTCGTGGGCCGCCGTATAACGCTTTTATGTGCCCACCCATGTTAAAATCAAAACTTATTGGAAAATCAGGTGTGTTGGTGGTGGGATCAAAAAAAAAATCAGTGCTGGAGCTTAATGTTCTGCAAACCTTCTCACAAAACAAGACATTCCAAGATAGTGTTATATGATACATGGGCAGCTGGTGGTCTGGTGGTTAGGGGGTTGCCCCTGTGATCGGAAGGTGGAGGATTCAAATCCCAGGACTGCCAGTGGCGCCACTGAGGTACCCTTGAGCAACTGCTCCCTGGGCGCTGTGTTCCTTGCTGCCCGCTGGTGAATGGGTTAAATGCAGAGAAAGAATTTCACACTGTTCACACTGTGTGCTGTGGTATTGGCACCTTTCACTAATGTGTGTTGTATTGATGTATTTTCAGAAGAACAGCCATGACTTGGACCAACGATATATTTTTCTGACTGATGTTTTAAGTGTAATAAGGATATTAATGCAAAGTATTGTGTTTTCAAGCACTCACTGTTAGCCTGTGAGCTGTTCTTTATACCTGTAATGATAAAAATGTTGATATAATTACATTTTTAGTGTTTTAAATAATTTATTTGATCAGGTACAATTTCACATCGCAGTGCTGGTTATTTTTAGGCGTTCCCCTCCCCTATGTCTTAAGTATATATTGATTTTAATGCAAACCCATTCTATAGTTTATATAATAGCGAAACAGCCCACTTTGTGTTCATCATATCACTGTCTAATAATAAAGAACTATGTATATATATGTGTGTAAAATAAATAGATAAATAGATAAATAAATATATATATATATATATATATATATATATATATACACACACATACACATATATATAAGAAACACTGATTGATATAAATATGCGTGCGTGTATATGTGAAATATATCAGTTATTTGTCTTTATTTGCATGCAAACATTTGACACCAGATTTTTCAGAATATGTTGAACAGTGGTCTAACGAACATTAAATGTACATAATGAATATTGATATAGGCCTATACGGAATAAATGCTGATTTGATCCATTTTTAATTAATATTTATTTAATAGTAATATTAATGGTTAAATGTTTAAACGTTAATGGTGTCGACACTTGAAAAGAACAGATTTCTGAACAAATGCTGAATTAGTGTGAGTCATTCTCAGAAAGTATTCTCTGAATATCTTGTTTTCTAAAAACAGCTTAAAACACTTAATCTGTGGTTATAAAAGTGTTGTGGTGTCCTAATTGGCTTAAGTCTCAGTATAAGATGATTGTGTTCTGTAGTGCCTAACTACGATAATGCAAGGAAATTATGATTCAAAGAGCAATTCAGCAAGTATAACTCTTTAGCTGGGGGACCTAGTGTTGGCATAATGCAACACAGAACAACCAATTACAACTTTTAAAGCTATTTTCTGAACAACACAGGAGCAACAGCCAAAATGAAGTTGCAGCAGAAGTTAAAGCATCAGCCGAGTGTCAGCAAAAAGTCAAAGCTATCACTTCGGAAAGGTCAGAGCAACACGGGATGCTGTTCGGCCTTCATTAGAAGTGAACCCCACACCTTCGTAATGCACACACCTCAGGTTCATATGTTTTAAATAACTGCAGTGTCAGGCAGGCCATACGAACAAACAACAAAACATTCGCTCCAGAGGTCCATTCATTCAGTCACTTTTCAGTTCTCAGTGTTGATTTGCCTTCATGTGCAGAATGTTCATATTTCCAGATGAAGTTGTCCTGAATTATGTTGCAAATCCCACAGGCACTTGCTAAAAGCATACATCTGCGCCGGACATTCGCCGACATCCATTACATGAAAGATGCGCACCTCTGCATCATTTCTGACATCTATTGTGATTGTATGTAATTTTGCTCTCTAGCAACAGGCAGAGCAACTGTGCATCCATATGAATAATTCATTGGAGCTCATGTAGAGGGAAAACTGTTCAAACACCAAAATCATTCCTTTACATACAGATTACAGAGCTGGCATGTGAAGAGAAGCGAGGAAAAAAAAAACCTACAGAGAAACTACTAAGCATATGAGAGGCTCTTCAGCCAGGGAATAACATCAAAGCCCCCACAGCCGGCCCTATCTCCAGACAAAGAGAAGCCACTCTCCTTTTATCTGTAAATCTTTGAAGGCAAGATTATGGCCGACCCTCCGTCGTAAAAACCCCACTTGCTCCCAGCACCTGATTTCTGCACACTCCCGCAAAATTTTGTGACACACCAAGGCAGCCGCCTTCTTTGGAATGTAATACGAGACATGCTATGTGCTGTATCTAACATATAAATGCCACATATAAAGCATGTAGGTGTCCATGCTACATATCACACTAATGCAGTGCTCTGGTCTTGACCTCTAGAGCCATGAGTGGACTACTGTAGATATCCCCTGGAGATAAGAAGCTGATTCAGAATTGGTAATAAAGCAGAGACTTAGGTGAACACCTGATTACGACAAACGGAAGACTGGATCCATTGGCGGGACCCTCTGCAAGTGCACTTTAGTGATTTTATTCTGTAGACGGTATTAATCACGCCCTTTACAACAGATATGTTTTAAATAAAATTGATATTTATATTATATTAATAGAATTCTATGCCAGAATCAACTCCAAATTAAGTATCTGCATCCCTACCAAAATAAAAATACAATAAAAATAATAATAGCAGTGGGGAACCATGACTTGAGCGGCCGCTGTGTATCATCTGACAGAAATCCACTGGTTAGGCTGTCACTCAAACTTACAGTGATGTTTCTAGGACAATAGTGATGCTTTCCTCTCATGAAACTGGTCCAGACCACTGGAGATGGTCAAAATGTGGCTGGTTTCTTCTAATTACGTTGATGGTTAATCTGGAACATTAGGCCTACATCCCAGGGACTGAAGGTCTGACCAATAGGGAAGCTCACTTAACTACATTTACTTAGACACCGCTAAATCCTGACTAGATCATTTTCCATGTGGTGTTTCAAGAATTCATCCCTACTGTTTTCAAAAGGAACTAATATAATACTAAACTAAAATAATGAAAGTACTATCATAGCAATAAAAATGACTTTTAAACATGTCAGAACTGTGTGGAATCCTCATATGGTCAGGAATGAAGGACACAGGAGGGCATGAGGGCTCTAGACGTAATGAATGCAAACAGGAACATACACTATGACCACAAGCAGATAAAAGCTGCCAGCTTTCTCAGATAAAAAACACGCCTTGAAAACAGAGAACATGATATGTGTGTCACTGTTTGTGTGTTTTGGTGCGTGCCTTTGTTTTGTGCGCATCGTCTCACTCCTCTAGGCTTGTTTACCCGCCTGTCAAATCTTAACAGAGTGAGAAGGAAACTGTCACAATAGGTCGTCCATTCCCAAACACCGTTTGGTCAACCACTGGGAGCAAAGGTCAGTGAGGCACAGCGTGCCACTTGAGGAGGCAGCGTGCATGCTGATGGCACCATGATCCGCTCCGACAGGCTCTGCCAGCTCAGTGAGAGGGCATTAGGCACAGGACACATGAAGCTTAAGCAAACAGCAGTGGTGAGCAGCGTAGCTGGATTTTGGTGATAGAACATAACATGACCCTTTCTCTCACTTTATGAACACGACAGGAAGAACCTCATTTAGTTTAAAGGGGAACTCCACCAAATTTTCCAGACTTTCTGCATCATGCAAAGGTTAAGATAATCAAAGTTACCAAAGCTCCTTCACTGAAACTTATGGAATAAAATGGATAGGAATATGCTGTCTGATGACTGAGACATTTTGTGAGAAGGTATATGTATACACTATATGGACAAAAGTATTGGGACACACCTCTTACTGAATTCAGGCGGCCCCTTACTTCCAGTGAAGAGCAATAATCTTAAATCTTCAGCATGCCAAGACATTTTGGACAACGCCATACTTCCAACTTTGTGGACACAGTTTAGGGGAAGAACCTTTTCTATTCCAGCATGACTGTGCCCCAGTGCACAAAGCAAGCTCCATAAAGACATGGTTGGATGAGTTCGGTGTGGACTGGCCCGCTCAAAGCCCTGACCTCCACCCCAGTTGGTGTAATAGTCAGATATCCCAATGCTTTTGTCTATATAGTGCATACAAACTATGGCGTCAGAGAGGTACATGCAGAGCGTAGTAAGTCAAAATCACACCCGAAAAAAAAGGTCACACTTTATCACTGTTTCACTCTTATCACTATTACATATGAAAAACTGTTAATATTGAATCATAAATAAAATGTCTCTATTTGTGATGTACATGTCATGACCATCACGATCACCAGTCATCACCAGATTTTCACCACTTACAGCAAATAAAAAGGTTTCAAATCAAACCACTGAATAATGCAAAAAATATTGGTGCAAAGCCCACTTTTTAAAGCAATACACGGAAAAAAAATCTGCTTTACCCAATTTCCTCCCTTCCTCAAATATAGGTCAAATAGCCAAAACCTATTTGGTGCCTGAAGTTCGCTTCCTTAGTTTTGATCTTTGAGGTTAAGTTAACCAAAGTAAGATACTTAAGTAATGAAAGACTTATTAGCATTATACAAACCATGCATAAATCATCGTATGCTTGCTTAATTCTATAATAGACTTGATTTTAGAGAATTAAGCAAGCATATGATATGTATACAGAAGCTTGGATATGTAGTAGTTTACTAGTAGTTATAGTAGCTTTAACTGTAGTAGCAGCTCATTTTTGACTGCATGTATGTCCATTTGTATGGATAACGGTATATCATACAGTGCCAGAAATCACATAAGCAAGTGTAAATGGGATTTTGACATTCTGATTCTGGGGCCCAGATTCTGGGACACAGCTACAATCTTCCTTTAGCTGCATTGACCTTGTAGCTCCAGTACGAAACTAAAGAGGCTCACTTCAGACCCCAGACATGTCTTGGCTGATTGCTTACATTTGGGGTCCAGGGAAAATTGGGTAAATGAGATTTTTTTTGCCAGCTTTAAGAAAGAGCGAGTGCATCCTCCTAAAAAGCGAGGCTGCATGTCCAAAATTACACGCTGCTGTTCCCTCTTTCCTCAGCATTCTCCAATTCTCTCCCCTTTTTTGCCTCCCTTTTACAACTGTGCAACCATGGCAACTTACTGTTGGAGACCTTGGACAAGGTGTGCCTGTGTGGCTGCTGCAAGTCAAGGCCAAAGTGAGGGCACAGGCATTACCAGACAATGGAGTTGCTCCCATTCCCCGCCCCGTCTGAGCGGTCTGAAAATATTTCTCTCTGAATATGCATACTGGCCACAGGCGATCCGCAGAGCAATATTTAAAACAGCGTGTATTTGTTGGTCACGTCCCATTTGCATAATACCACATGCTTTACTTCAAAAGATTATTGAATGAGTGAATGTACAAAGCAATATCCATTTCAGGAAGAGACAAATGAGTGCAGACCACAGAACATGCCCTACCCTGTCTGTCAACCCAGAAAGTGGTTTTGTTTTGTTTTTTTTTTCCCCTGAAAGCAACATACCCAACCAATTAACTGTGGCTGTTGGTGCTGTGATAGGCTCATTCTTTTTAATATGAAGGTTGTAAGGCGATATGCACTGATAACCCAAAGAATCGAATACAGTCTTTCTAATGCTATAAACATTAATGATGTTAGACATGCCAACATTAACTAGAATGGTTTGAAACAATTCTATTAAAAGCACTTTATGATATTTATGAAGAAACAACCAACAAAAGCTCTAGACCTATTTCACCACTAAGAAAATGATTGGTTTGTTTTAAGGCGACCAACATATCTGATAATAGTCAACGATGAAAATGTATGAAAATGGAAAAGCCACATGAATAATGGTACTTTTACCCTTTTTAAATGAAACAACAGGATTCTATGCATGGGTTTTTATCAGTTCGACTGGAAACTTTAAGTCACTCGATAGTAGAGCAACTAAAAAGAGTGGGATAAAAAAAAAAAACAGCAGTTTATGGTTTGACTTTTTAATGTAAGTCAAAATGTGCTTTCCTGTTAAAGCCATACTGATGTCTCAGCAGCACTCAAAGGTAGGGTGGTCTTGACTCATATATCCAATATTATCTAGACTAACATCAGTCTTAATTATCCAGTGTAGTTCAAGAACCTTTCCTACTGCTCCACATTAGTAGCCAGCATGATCTCCACCGCTTTTACTTCTGAGAATGACTGAGAGTGAGCTGGCAGGTGATCTGACCATCTGGAGCAGAAAAAAAAGATTTTTCACACCTTGCTCACTGACCAGAGCAGATCAAAGATTTGTTTTTAGTTTTTAAGTCAATGTGGTAAAAATACACTATTTTCTCTGCTCTAATACTCATCACTGAAACAGTCAAACAGGTTGCCAGATTGGGAAAGATCCCATGGATTTTCGCAGTGTAAGTTATGGTATGAGTTGCCAGCTCTTACACGTAGCAGCATTCATGGGCTGATTATTTTTAATTTACTGACCTGAGATTTAGTGTCTTGAAGTCTGTTCATGAGTCTGATGTGTGTTTTGCTCCGCATTTTTTACTCCGCGTCTGTGCTTTGTCCTTTTGGTGCCATACGTGTGAGATCACAACGCTCACAAAACTATCTCTCCCATATAGACTCATAATGCGACTTACCCAACAGCTATCTGTCCCATACATTATGGAAGAGACTCGACCACAAAAATCGTTATTTTTAAACAATCGATACTTAGCCCCAATCATCTGATCAATTACCTGTGTACAAGCGCAACACACCAGATATTAACAGACATTTTGACGTTGGAATTTTGCCAAAAAGTGGGTGAATAAAATAATAATAATAAAACTTCATAAGAACAATAATAATAACAACAGACAGCAGCAGCAGCAGAAGAAGAAGAAGATGAAGAAGAAACAGCAGTTTCATTTTATTTAATTCATTCATTAAACTGAAATCTTGAGCTTTTCTTAGTCTTATAGAATTTTCAAACATTCAAGATAATCTTTAATAAAATATTCAAAATTCTGTCTAGAGTGTTCAACAGCTGCAGCCCTAGCTTGTCTTAGTAATACTTTCACCAGACAGATCTTGTATAGACAAGTGGACATTAAATTGCATTTTCAGCTTTTTTTTTTGTAACAAATCAGGGTGCAAAAACCCAGATTACATATCATAAACTGAAATATGGCTACACACCTACAATTAACAAATGAGATCAAAATAAGACAAACTAATATCCTACATAGATTCATTCAGGCCCGCCAGTCCAGATGACTGTATTCTCCCAGTGAGGTCCCTACATCTTAATGGCCACAGTGATTTACAGCGGACTGTGAAGACAGTGAACCTCTGCATGCTAGGCAGAAAGGCACCTGTCACCAATGAGCTAATTGTATGCATGGTCACACAGCAATTAGTGTCCAACACTCCTAAGCAATTCATTCTATTCATGGACACACAGCCTCATCCCTCAACACACGCACATTCCAGGCTGTGTGTATATGAGCAATTGTCAGTCCTTTAACCATTCATTTGGTCGCAAATGAGGACTCTGGCAAATGTGATCTATTATAATGGTTTAGGGCTAATCACTCCTGCTTGGAAAACTGCTCCACCTTTTTTGGGTAAGAAATGAAATAGGAAAATATAGAGTGAACATGACTGGAAGAACAACTGACAGTTTAGCAAATAACCTTATTTGTGTCATCAAAGGCACGATTAGTAAAGGGGTGGGGGACAGCTGACACAGATGTGACTAAAAGTAAATAAAGAATAGAAATAAAAGTAGGAACTCTGTAGGAAAGATGAAGAAAGGGAAGTGAGTTACATGTTTAGTCTCCTGAATTGCATTACATTGCTGCTGTGAAGCAACCTTGAGGTTTTAGAAAGGCACTATATTATTATTATTATTATTATTATTATTATTATTATTATTATTATTATCATTATTATTATTAGTAGTAGTAGTAGTAGTATATCATCATTATTATTATGTTATTATTATAATTATTACTACTATTATGATCATTAAAGTCTGAGTTTGTTTCTTTAGTTTTGCACTGTAGCTATTAGTCTTATGGCGCTATCAAGTAATGTTTATAACCATTATAATCAAGCAAATCTGTATTGCGCATAAATAATCATGCGCTCGTCTGAAGTTGATAAGAAACTCAGCTGTGTTGTTTTTAGCATGGTATGATGTGCTTATCTATTAATGATGCAGCAAAATAAAAATCCTTGGCCAAAATCCAAATTCAGGACACAATGGGCCAAAAACTTAAACTGAAACTGCTGAAAACAAATAAAAACAGTCTACATAAAATGTTACTAAAATTATAACCGAAAAAAAAAAAAAAAAAGCTCTCTACAGAGAATGGCTGTTAGGGCTAATCACTCCTGCTTGGAAAACCACTCCACCTTTTTCGGGTAAGAAATGAACTGGGAAATACATAGAGTGAACATGACTGGAAGGACAACTGACAGTTTAGCAAATAACCTTATTTCTGTCATCAAAGGCACAATTAGCAAAGGGGTGGGGGACAGCTGACACAGATGTGACTAAAAGTAAATAAAGAATAAATAAAAGATATCATTTATTCTTCATTTTTTTTGTAGGTGTTGATATAACAGAAGTGAAATAAAAGGCAGAATAAGATGCAGATTACAGGTCCAGTAAAAAATATAATGTAGAAATCAGCCCACCATGTGTAACTGTAATTGTCACGTCTGGTCCGCCTCGGTCACGCCCCTTTCGGAGCCCGTTCCCCGAGTTTTGACCACGTGCGGCCCTGGACACGCAGTGATGACGTCATCTGTTGTTGTGAGTGAGGCTATCGGTAGTCAAGCAGCTCAGCTGTTAGCACTAAGCTAAGTAGCTGGGTTGCTAGGCTACTGAAGGCAGGTCCAGGTGTGTTTGATCTGAGTTAGCTGCTGCTTGTTTGGAGTTTGATAGTTTGCGTCGTGTGATTGGTTGTCTCTGTCTGTATCTGTGTATAAGAGGGCTGCCGACCCGGAGGATCACTGCATGGTCACCAACCAACATCCTGGTATCAGCTAACTCTCTGCTGTGTTCGTCTTCGGGTTCGTATACACTTTGTAGAAGTATCTAACCTCCGCCTGTGTGTGCAAACAGCTGCTGGACTTGAGAAAGACCAAGGGGAGCCCTACTGTGGAAAGCTACTCCAAGAGGGGCAGCTGGAGCATCGTTCGTTACACCAGCGACGGTCATAGTAGCGCTAGGCTCCTTTGGACTTAACTGTGCTCAAGTGACTGTTTACTCTCCATCTTTCTGTGCAGGCGTGAGGTGTTTGAAACCATGACCACTGCGGTTGTACAGTGGATTCGTTCGACAGGCTGGATAGCCTCAAATGGTACCTCGGCAGGGTTGACCGAGAGAACTCTTCCTGGGCTCGAGTTCATTCATGCAGGAGTGCGGGATCTCCTGGAACTACTTCGTATCTGTGTGTGGACTATCGTATTTATGTTTGGGAGCTCGGTGAGCTCTTTCCTGTGTTCTGATTCATTAAAGACTTTGTCAGTAAAACTAACGCTGGTCCTGCAGTGCGTCTTTACAGCACCACCCGACATGACAGTAATGTTAATGTAGTGTGGCAATACATCAACATTCATAGGGTATAGGAGAAAGAATATCATGAATTTGAGGATGTAGAGGAGTGTGAATTATATGTGCTGTGTCTTTTGACATACAAATACTAGTGGTGCCACAGTTAATGTGGTAATAATGTGTTTATGCAGTAAATTACTATAGTTTTTAAGCACTGTAAAACATTTTCCTAGTTTGACCTTTTGAACCATACGTCAGTCCAGCCTGAAACACTCCAAAATCTTGTGGAAAGCCTTCCAAAAAAAGTAAAAGCTGTTATAGCTGCAATGGGGGACCAACTTCACATTAAAGTCAATGTATTTGAATGCAATGTAATTAAAGAGGTCTGTCCCAATACTTTTGTCCATATAGTGTATACACACACACACACACACACACACACATATATATATATATATATATATATATATATATATATATATATTTAAACAAATTCCATGCTTGGCTGTTTTCCTTAAGTTATAATAACCATCTGAACTTCTGTATGATAAAGTGCTGCAAAATAGTCAATCAATAGCAAATTATCTCACACCCCTCACTTTACAACCAAAGCATAAAATGATATTGATCATTAAATCACAACAGAAGATCTTTTCTAATGGTAAAAAGATTATAGACTTCACATTTCAGAGCAAATGCTCATTTTTTTTTTATAAAAAAAGTATAGCCTCTCCATATCTTCAGAAGTGATTTCATCTTGCCTTAATAATATCACTTCATGACGCATTACTATAAAGTGTTCTCCTGCAGGGCATCCATTTGCTGCAGCGGCCCAACTGAGCGCAGTCGTCACCCATTCGGATTTCGCACACCGTAAGACGATTAAGCCCGGACATTGATCGATGACATTTCACCACATAACGCTGGGCTGCTTTACGCGCCTCTGCAAACTCAATGGGCAGTGAGAACACTATGTGCTGACAGGATCGCCAGAGGCTAGCCACGGCAGGTTTGCGGGGAGAGAGAGGCCGAGGGAGAGACTAAGGGACTGTGACATGGCGTCAAGAGCCATGCAGCATGGCCCAGGCTGAGTCAATGGCTGCCTCTTGGACATGTGTGCTCGAAACACATGCACTTTCACCCTGAAGACAAAGCAAAGGCAGAGCTGGGCTTACCTGAGGAAGAAGGAGGCTGCGGAGCTGCCTTGAGATGCAGGTGGGGATACTGGTTGGCTGTGGCTGGCATGCCTACGTCCTGCTGGAGAGGTGGCCGGGGTGGATCTGGAAGCTTCCAATATCAAATTGTCCTTGTTTAGAGCCAAACTCTGCAGGAGAGAAGAAGAAAGGGAAGTGAGTTATATGTTTAGCCTCCTGAATTGCATTACATTGCTGTTGTGATGCGACCTTGAGGTTTTAGAAAGGCACTATATTATTATTATTATTAGTAGTAGTAGTAGTAGTAGTAGTAGTAATGGTGGTTGTAGTAGTAATATATCATCATTATTATTATTTCATGATTATAATTATTACTACTATTATGATCATTAAAGTCTGAGGTTTGTTTCTTTAGTTTTGCACTGTAGCTATTAGTCTTACGGAACTATCAAGTAATGTTTATAACCATTATAATCAAGCAAACTGTATTGCTCATAAATAATCATGCGCTCGTCTGAAGTTGTTAAGAAACTCAGCTGCGTTGTTTCTAGCATGGTATGATGTGCTTATCTATTAATGATGCAGCAAAATAAAAATCCTTGGCCAAAATCCAAATTCAGGGCACAATGGGCCAAAAACGTAAACTGAAACTGCTGACAACAAATAAAAACAGTCTACATAAAATGTTACTAAAATTATAAGCAACAAATGACAGCAGTATGTAGGCTATTGTATGTGTCAAAAAACAAACAAACAAACAAAAAAAACGCTCCCCACATGAGAATGGCTGTTCATCCAAGGCAACGGTTAACCTTAAGTTTTAGTCATTCATGGTACTTCTGGCATTTTAGTCATATGTAAATTGCGTAGTCATTTTAAAGCTGTGGCTACAGGTGGTGTAAGTGTTCTGTATATTGAGTGGGATACATAGTTTTCAAACTAGAAGCAAACTTGTAGTGAGAAAATCCTTGAGCTTCTTTATTCCTCTTAATATTTACAATGAACAGCTAATTGCTTGTCTGACATCCCTCATAGAAATTAATAAGAAATTAAAATTAACCATTAATACAGAATTCAACTGTGCGGTCATGTGAATATTGAATATTTTTATTAACTGCATCGAACATGCCTTACCTAATTTTAGAACAGTGGAAGCTATGAAAGCCAGAGAGAGTTCAGACAGAGTTACAAAAGAACTTTCCTTAGTAAAAGCAAGACATATCAGGTGCAGCACCGCCTAGAGCAAGGAGCAGAGGCCCTCAGGCAAAGAGCAGGAGAGGATGGTGATGCAGGCTGATCAGGTCCAGCTGTTGAGACACAGGCTCATTCCTGCTATAGAACCTTGGGGAATACCTGTTAAACTGGCAGGAACAGAGGAGGCAATGATCTGTGCAGGCTCACCGGGCCCATCTCACCATCTGTAGCAACCTTGTATTATCTTCCCTCACAACCAGTACGTGAGAGGGCATTCAATAGTGTTTGTGTCTAGTAAGGTGCTGAGGCCTGAGCTGGGTATTTTAGATGTTAGATGTTTAGCAATGCTGATGGGATATATTTCAATGGATATATATATATATATTTGGGCTCAGACAATCTTAATTCTTCAGCATACCAAGACATTTTGGACAACGCCATGCTTCCAACTTTGTAGGAGGGCAACTCCATATTAAAGTCTGTGTTTTGAATGTAATGTCATTAAAGTCCCTGTTGGCGTAATCAATCATATATATATATCATCTTCCTAGGTGAGTAAATAAGTCAACTTTTATAAAAGTATGTTTTATTATGCTTAAAGTACTCTCTGTTTTATTTTGGCAAAGCTGTCTTTGTGGAGGGGAGTAAACTGCTTTCACAACTGAGAGTTCTCACCTTTCCTTTTTCACCACTCATTGCTCGCTAGCAGCTCAACACTTAATTGCAACATTTTGGCCATAGAGTTAATAGTGTTCTAGTTTAACAGATAAGTTATGGAAAATTATTTTTTCATTATATTAATGAAACATTTCCAAAGTGATTTCTATTCTGCTGGCGAGCCAAAGATTACAAACAGATAAAACAACAGAGCAAAAGTTATTTTGGATTAATCCTAATGCCTTTTAATTATACATGTCTCTGTTCTAATAGCTGCACTCAGAATTCAGTCATGATGACTGTCTGAATGAGTTCATGCTTTTGAGTTTATTACTCAGCTCTGCTTGGTGTTTACATCCTCTAACAGGATTACACACACAAACTCCTAACTAATCCGCAGCAACAGCACCTGCAACAAAATCCACTGGAGAGCCAGGATATAAAAAAAGGAAAATGTGGCTGGAGCCTGTCCCAGCGGTCATAAGGTGAAAGGCGGAGAAACACCCTGGGCAGGTCGCCAGTCCATCACAGGGCAGACACCCAGACGAACACATACACACACAGCCACACCTAGGTCAATTTAGCATTCCTGATGTACATGTCTTTGGACTGTGTAATACTGACCATACCCATGATACGCTCAGAAAAGGTTATGATTTGACATATTTTATTATAATAAAAATAGTAATACCATATTGCCTGCCCCAAATTCTATGGTTTCAATCAACACTTTATTCATGTTTAGACATAGAAGAGGATATATTTTTTATTATTTGATACTGACAAATAGTTGTAGCTAGGCATAAATTTAGTATATAGTTTATACAGCGATGTCCTGTAGGAATATATATGGAATATTTTTGGAACTTCTGAACTTCAGCCTTCTGGATATTCCTGCATGGTTGTAAAGCATGCCAATATGTTCTCTCACCACTTGCAGGAGAAAATGTTTTAAAGTCTTATTCTTCCCACATTTAAAGGTTAAAAAACCTGTCAGCTGCCAGTGAAGAGCACTATAAACCTACATCATCGCATACAGAGTGATGATGTAATATTGTTCTGCAGACTATTATATTTCGCAAGACGTTGGTCTTTAAAGTCTCTGCACTGCACTGTGATATTATTATGCATGCTGGAGTCAAAATGGTTTGCCCTAGATATTAAGAGCATGCACACACAACAAAATATGAAACATACACCAAGCATGAAGCAAGGCCACCGCATTTCAGTGGTGGGGAAGCAGTAGAAATGTAAGAAGGAACAAGGAGGACATTGGAATCCGACAAAATTGGATGAGCTGTGATCTGCTGACAGCCTGACAGAGAGATAACGAGTGTAGAAGAATCTCATTCACATGCGCGCAGTGGTAGAAATAGGACCACTGGCTCAAGAGAGCAGCAGCTCTAACACCCAGCACAGCTGTATGCACTAATCTATGCCCCATCACATTCACAGTAATTACATCCTCATGTCAGACTCCACCATTAGGGCTCAGTGGGGACGCTGGGATAGACGTTTCCAGTTCAAAATGGAAGGCTCTCTTTTTTTCCTCCTAATTAAGTTGAACTTGTGGTAAAGCGCTTCAGAAAGCTCATGCACAAGACCACCGCAGTAGATCGATAAAGGCAAGGCCTGGCAGGGTGGATATTAATTTCAATTAACGTCAATAAGGCCTTTTCATTACGATAAATTAGGGTACATAAAATCACGCCAATGTCAAAACTACACAACTTCTAGTTTCAGCAGAAACACTTCCAGGAGTGCCACTGAATCACCAGCTTAAAATTAACCCTCTCACTCTGTCTCTTATCCACACACTGATGATCAATCTCACTTTCAGCTCTCACTCGCTTTTGCACGCTCTCATTTCCTCACTCTCTCTCACCTGCTATTACTGAACACAATACACAAACACACACACACACACACACACACACACACACACACACACACACACACCCACACACACACGAAAAACAACGCCTTTTCCCCATATCTGTACTCCAAGAGAGACATG
>JBBPCZ010011862.1:0-7500 GCA_037974445.1 Brycinus macrolepidotus
TAAAGTACAGATACGTAAAAATGTACTTAAGTACAGTAACGAAGTACAAATACTTTGTTACATTCCACCACTGGGCATGACCAAAGCCTGAAGGCATATAGGATTAGGCTATGGAGCAGAGGAAATGACAGAGCTCCTTTAGGATAAGCTGGAGTATTGGTTGTGATTTAGAACTAATTATTCAACATCAGTACCTGATCACTGACCTGCTTTTGTGGTTGAATTCAGTCTTTTCCTCACAGCAATGTTTCATCTAATGCCCTATTTTGTGTGAGTTCAGGCACAAATGAACAGTACAATGCTGTGTTGCTATTTTGATTGGCCTCAAGTGCATTTTTGCTCTTTCACACCCCAGTTGGTCAGACGTTACAGCACCTGCTTAAACATTGATGGAGTGGCACAAAACAATGAAATCTAAAAAAAAAAAACAAAAAAAACAAAAAACATTTTTGTTTAAAACTAATACCTCCTCTGATGCTTAAGGCAAAAGCATTTTTTCCTGATTTCAAAGATGTATCCAATTTTTACAATACGGTTTTGTGGATGCATGCAATTTATATTATCCAAGTTATTGAATTATTGTAGTCATATCAAATAAGGCAAACAATTTGTGGTGACTATTAATCATAAAACAGACGGTTTGTGTGTCATTATGCATGAAACATCATATAATACAATCAAAAAATGTCTAATAAACATTGTTCAGTATGTAAAGATGTAATTTTCCTTAAATACACATCAACTGAAGACTGTATTTAAGCAAAATAACACCTTTATGTCTGTATAATTCAATGGTAAAGAGTGCTGTTATGTAGAATTGTGAAAGGTGCATTGTAGAAACAGTTCAGACTCTAGAACAGTGTATTTCACACTGTTGTCACTTTTTGTTATCATCACAATGATTGCATTTGTAGAAATTTTGAAAGAAAACTGCTGGAATTACCCTTTAATGTGACAAGTTATTGAAACCACTGTGCTGTTCATAGAATCATGGTTTGTTTCTTGACAATTATATAGCTCCATAATTATTAGTATCCTTGGTAGATAGGTAAAAAGGCCATGAAAAATGTCCTTGTAATTAATTTGCTTGATCTCATACTGAAAATATGATATAAAACATATTTGAACTAAAGTACATTTAGTCAAAAACTCTTATCAAACGAAACCGCACATCACAATTACTGTCACAATTATCTTGCAGTAAAGTATCTGCCAAAAATCACAAGCGCCCACATCGACTTATTTTTGTGTTATGACAACCTGCCTTCCCAAATAAGTAAAAAATAGAGACCCATGACTCTCTATACCTATTCAACATGTATAATTATTTCCTGTTGCTTTAGGTAAGCATATTTAGGTAAACATATTTAGTGTGTTTGCGACTGCACAGGCCCTACACAAAATTTCCTTTTACTTGGAGGAACAGTATAACAGTGTATTTCAGAGCACCAGCAAGTGGGAATTTACTTCAGAACACTCTAAAGCTCAGCTCACTAGTGTCTCTAGACCATTTTAAACTCTTTATTTCTAACCACCTCCACACAGCCTGCAACTGTTTTATCTAGTTTTAAATAAAAGTTTTTATTTTATTTTCTTTTATTTCTCTATTTTTATTTTATTATTTATATTTTTATTCTATTAGTTTTATTTTCATTTTTATCATTTAGTTTTCAGATTTTAGTTTTGGAATTCTAATTTATTTATTTATGCTTCATATTTTACTTTATCTATCCATCTACTTATCTACTTTTATTTTTTACCTTGACTGTTTTCTTTTTAGCTATTTTTATCTGTTTAATTCTGCTGGTTATGTTTTAAGCTTATTAGACTCTATTTTAACGTTTTCAATCCCTTTATGCACTGTAAACACTCTGCTACATTGTAAATTTCACTTCCTAAGCTGTTGCAATACTTATATATGGATATATGGAGCCTATACCCAGTCTTTAGTGTGAGCCGCCGCACTGAAGGGTCTTCTGAGGTAGAAAGAAGATGATTCACTATCCTATCTGCCATGCTCATCAAAGCTAATCAGACCCAAATCAAACAAGCATAAGGTCTGTTGCTCTGCAGTGTGTGCCCCTGATAGCTTATTGATTTGATTTAATCTTTGCATCGTGGCAAGTCTGACAGACCTTGAGCGAGTCAGAACACTACACTACCCTTTATTTTATTAACAAACTAACTAAAAGAATAAATAATTAAATAAAACCCACAGTGTTCACCATGGCAATTAACTGAGGCCCAGAGATTTATGTGACCCAATAAATCTTACCCAGCATATACTCATATGCTTCTCTGAGTGGATACACATGTGGAGTGTTGCCTCAAACCATATTCACCTCACCACATTAATGACAGAAAGCTGTACATTTTTAAACATTTCTCAAATTATCTTGTGCATCAGTATAATAAGAACCAGACAAGTTACAAATTTTGACTTCCAAAAATTATCCCATAGTCATGAACATCAACGTTTACCAAGATTCTTCAAAGCATGGGCAAAATAAAGCACATAAATATTTACTGATTTGTAATCTGTCAAGCCCGTTACAAAGTATATTTAGCATAATTTCTGAATGTCTAAATATCTAAGTTCAAAATAAGTTAGGCAGACCTCATCTCACAGACTAATTCTCTCAAGGGATTTGAGTCACAGAACCAAAATACACCTCAAATGACTCCAAATGTACCAGCTTACACTGAATCACAGATCTTGGTGTATATTGGATGTCTAATTTTTCCAGTGGGCCAATGATTTCTTCAAATGAAGTAAATATGTGGTATTCTTTCCACTCTCTTTAGTGTAGGTGATATCAGTGCAGGGTTAAGAAGGGGCTCTGGCTGCACACTGATTTGGTTAGGCCACTTAAATGGCCTGGCCTGCAGAGGGACTGCATTAACCCCACATGCTACAATCTGCACAACAACAGCACTGATTACATTCCCAGCACTAATAAGAGTGTGTCTAGTGTCCCAAATCAGCATAATAGAACACGCCAGAAACCCAAGAAGAGATGTGTATGGTCAAACATACTGTACATGTACAAAAGATACACACAAATACTGCCTTAATTGTTTATGTATAACTTATTTTAAACTTAGATACAGACATTAAAGGCCAGAAGTTTGGACCCACCCTCAGACTATTTAAATATTATAAATATGCTGCTCTTTCAAAATTTTATTACAGGGCAACATTAAAAACACTTAAAACAAATGTAACTGGTTTTGAAGTGTAATTTGACAATATACACCATAAGTGCACTTTAATGCAAAACCTTACATACAAGTTTCATCAAAATGACGACCTTTTGCCTCTATCACAGCAGCACAGATTTGCAGAACACTTTCCAGCAATTTTTGGAAATAACTTGTGTCCACACCCTTCATTCACCTTTTCAAGCATACAAACAGTTTTATTTGCTGGACGATCATTTCAAACTTGTCATTCCAGCTTGTCCCATGCCAGCTCAATTGGAGACAGATGTGGAGACTAGGGAGGCCAAGACATAATTCTCAGAACCTTTTATTTTCTTTGGACTGGAAATAATTTAAGCACAATTTTGTAGAATGCTTGGGATCATTATCCTGTTGAAGAATGAAATTTTGTCCAGAAGGAATTCTGTTGAAGAACTGAGTGATACTTTTTTCATGATCTAACACAAAGTGAATCTCAAAAGTAGTAAAGACACAAATTAAAACCAATAGTTTGAGCCCTTGTGGCTAAATAATGTGTTACTACAGACAATAAAATATTGAAACCAGTCAGTTTAATTTGTGTTTCTAATGTTTTCTTGTAATACATTTTCAAAGTAGCGTGTATTTAACATGTTTTGTTGAAGCAAGTCATAAAAGTACATAAAGAGAATCCAATTAAAGAGATGAGACAAAAATATAATTTATTTTTGAGACAAAAATATCATATTTATTTATTGATAAAAATGATCTCATATTAATATCCGTGAGTGGCAAAAGTATGCGAACCTCTAGGAATAGTAGTTAAATTGAAGGTCTAATTAGAGCTCAAACAAATGCGATTTTTGAGAACTTCAGAAAAAAGAGTTGATGCTTTCTTGCTGGCTGAAAAAATTAAAGGAGTTTGTACGCAGTCAGACAGACTGCGTACAAACGCTAGAAATTCAAACACATTGTTACCCTCCCCAGGAGTGGTTAGCCAACAAAGATCACTTCAAGAGCAAAATGTGGTAATAGTCTGTGAGGTCACAAAGTAACCCAGGGTACCTTCTAAGCAACTGAAAGTTTCTCTCACATTGGCTAATGTTCATCAGAAGAATGTTCACCATCAATAGAACACTCACTAGAATGGTATGCATGGCAGGGTTGCAAGGAGAAAGCTACTGTCCTCCAAAAAGGACATTGCTGCCCATCTACAGTATGCTAAAGATCACATGGACAAGCAAGAAGGCTATTAGAAAAATGATTTATGGACAGATAAAACTAAAATAGAAATTCTTGGTTGAAATGAGCAACACTATATTTTTATAGAAGGGAAAAAACTGCATTCCCGAATAAGAACTTATTTCATTCATAAAACATGGTGGTGGTAGTAGAATGGATAGGGCCTGTTTTGCTGCAGCCAGGAAGGCTTGTCATCTTGATGGAACATAAATGTTGAGTTATACTAGCTAATTCCAAATGAACATGTCAGGAAATTTGTCTGTGAAAGGTCATGCAGAAAGACACTCTAAGCAAACACGCATAAAACTGTAAGCAAACAGTTAGTTTAACCAAAGAATGGTTAAAGAGGAGTAAAGTTAATGTTTTGGAAAGGGCCAAAATTCCTCCATGCCGATAAGCAGGACTGATCGAGAGTTACCGGAAACATTCAGTTGCATTAATTGCTGTACAAGGGAGTCACACCAGATGCTTAAAGCAAAGAATCACATACTTTGCAATATTTGATCATTTGTAATATTGGATCATTTTCCTCAATAAACAAATGGCCATGGAAAAATATTTTTACTGTCTATATTTTCTATATTTATGCCTTTCTTATGCAGAAATATAAAAAAGAGTTTACACTTTTTTCAAGCACCGCAGGGTCATTAGAGAGGTCTTCTTAACTGTGATCCCATCACAAAAGTCAGTTTCTGAAGTAAGCGACTCTGGAATTAAGTGCTGTGGTCTGCTGAAATATAATTTACTCTTTAATAATAACTATTTGGCTACAATCACCAAAGATATTTTCAGAGATAAGGGAGAACCATTTTAATAAAAGAATATCCTTCTCAGTTGTGAAGAATTGGGGTTGGGTTTTTATGCTTTGGTTTGCGTGGCTCAGGAGATGTGGGGATAGAGGGAAGAAAGGATTCTATTAAATATATATAAACCTTGGAGGCTAATGTCCCATAGTGAAGAAACTGAAGAATAGATGTTGGATACAAAACAATTGTCACGCGCACCAGACCGTGACGTGCACGGGATTCCGGAAATGACGCACGTCACAGGGTATTTAAACGGCATGGCGGTAGTATGCCAACGCTCAGTCATTGAGTCTTGGATCCTGGCCAAACTCTACAGTGTCTTTGGTACCGTGAGTAACCCGGGTTCTCTCTTCTCCTCTCCTACTCTACCCTTTTCTGTGTGTGCGAGTGTGAACGTTGATTCCGGTGGGAATCTTTACTCTATACGAGAGCGTTCACAGAACAAACAGCGTGGTCTACCAACCCTCTTCGCCTCTGTCTGCGATTGGGTTCATCCATCACGCGACACTGGTCTAACCGAGGTTTCAGTTCATCTCTAGTCTGCTCCGTGACACCACCGCCATCAGACTCCATAACTCCTCCCCTATTACATGCCCACCCATCAGAATCTATAACTCCTCCCCCTGTCACCCACCCACCCATTAGAATCTATAACTCCTCCCCCTATCACCCACCCACCCATCCATCAGACTCTGTAACTCCTCCCCATCACACGTCCACCAATCAGACCCTATAACTCCTCCCTCTGTCACACACCCACACAATAGTCTGTGCAAAAACCTGCTGCTACTCAGATGCTCAATTTTTTATTGGGTTTAAATCATCATCATCATGTGCAATTTCTTATTATTATGTGCAAAGTTTTACCATGTGCAATATCACTACTTATGTCAATATTACTTATTTACTACTGATCTCTGTTACATCCAGTAACAGACTTGGTATAGAGAACAACTCCAAACCACTATTTGTGTTACTAGTAAATTACTTTGCAGAAAATACTCTGTACAAAATACACTATGCTACGTACACAAAATTCTGGGGTGTAAATATTATAGATAAATAACTTACTGCTGAGTTTTTATGTGACTTATTTTAGATTTTAGACTTTATATTGTTCTTGTCTTTGTGTCACTATGTGTCTGTGCAGTCATAACATAAGCAGCTTTTGGGACAGCTGCTGGTGGTCTGGTGGTTAGGTATCTGCCCCTGCGATCAGAACATTGTGGCTTTGAATCCCAGGACTCCTAGTGGCACCACTGAGGTACCCTTGATCAAGGTACCATCCCCACACACTGCTCCCCGGGCGTTGTGTTCCTGGCTGCCCACTGCTTCACTTGGTGAATGAGTTAAATGCAGAGGACTATTTTGTACTGTTCACACGGTGTGCTGGTGTATTCATGTATGACAAACGGACACTTACGCTTACGTAAGCAATTTCCTCCGGGATCACGAAAAGATTTTTGAATGTTGTCAGAATCAAAATCAGAATGAAAAAATTTTAATGTTATTTTTGTTGTGCCGTTGCGGCCATTGTTCTTAAGACTGTAAAGAACCATTTAACACTAACAACAAAAAAAAAAATCAGGAACCCTCTACTTGGCCAGAACCCTCCAAGAACATTTTGTTTTTACAAAAGATGCAAAAGAACTGACCATAAGAGACACACATATAAATATATAAAGGCCAAATAATACTACAGGTTTCACACAAAACCATTGCCCAATGTTTCCAGCCTACTGCTTGGCCTAGGTTTGCTGTGGCTGGAGTTTCTGCAGATGCTAAAAGACCTGATGTTCATGGAGAACATAAGTAAAATAGTCATAACTATATTAATAGGAAATTAAAAAAAACTGACTGTGTGCTGTGGTGTGTTCATGCATGACAAAAACGGCCACTTGACAATGTTCACGACTGCTTTCTTCTCCACGCTTGACGTGTCAATGTGACATATGGAAGCATCTGAGGAAGATTTTTGCTCTTTTATAGCGACAAAGGAGCATTCTTGTATAGTTACATTCTTTAATTGACTCCCATTTGATGATATTCAGATCTCTATGAATACAGCCACCCCTTTTTAACCTGTTCATAGACTGGCTAAAGTTCTATAGGTCTAGCCCCACTTACCATGTTCATCCAGAATTGAAACTCTATACACCCTACATTATACAGTGGACATCAGAATTATCAGCTGGTGAGTAACAAAGTAACTGTTTTGCTCATTTTTGTCCTCTTGTTCTCCTGTAAGAGTAAGCATTCTGTAGCAAACAGC
>JBBPCZ010011862.1:12500-15024 GCA_037974445.1 Brycinus macrolepidotus
CATTTTTTTAATATGCCTTTTTATTGGAATCTGTAAATACACTTTATGGACAAAAGTATTGGGATAACCCTGTTTTTCAGGGTTTGGACTAGGGACCTTACTTCTATTAAAGGGCAATATTTTTGTCCAAATTGGCTTCGCTTGCTGAAACATTGCCATGCTTCCAACTTTGTGGACACAGTTCCCTGTGGATTCCCAACTCTTCATCAGATTCAGGGCTCTGGCCTCAGCCAATCAGCAGCACAGAAAGATACTGGCTCCGGATGCTGAAATGACTGTAATCAAGCGATTGTATCCAGACAAAAAACACATTGCTTTTCGATTGGCCACTATTCTTCCTATGAAAAAAAATCTGCTGCCAGGTTTAGAAAACATAATGTAGCACACCCTCATAATACAGTTGAAACAGTAATTTTAAATCTATTTGAGACAACTTGTGTTGAAAAACTAAATGTTAAGTGCACAGCATTCATGTATAAATAATACAAATAATGGCATGTCTGCACTGTTCCATTGGCACACTTTTAAATTTTTTTAAAGATTTTTTAAACTTTGTTTTTTTGCCCCACCACATTTGAAATTGTGGTTCTACGCCTGTGCATTCTTAAAATGTAGAGCTCAATCTTAACTTTACATTTGTCTTAGCACGAAAGAAATAATTTCAAATCTCTTTTAGAGGTTTCCTATGAAACTCTAGCCCTTGGTGCAGAAACCTGTCAAGGAGGCTGTTACGCGAGTTATAGAAGAAGAAAGATACAAGTGTGTGAAGCACTCATTCTGGGGTTAGAGTCTAAAAAAAGGACCAGATAATCTCTCAGAAGAAATGTGAGAGTGTGGGGAGGGTGGGGGGATGGGGCATGAGGCGTGGTTTATGTAGGCCTAACTGTTAACCAGAAGTTCTTGTAGTTTAATTCATCCTTCATTATTTAATCTGGAAATGATAGAGTGGCAGGATTTGCATTTCATCAACACGAACATTAAAGAAATAAGTGTCTAATGGAATTTAATAGATCAGCAGTGTTCTTTATACCTGCATATCTCATGACCAAAATTGTTCTTTGGAGAACTGTGTATTGAAAGCTTCTTCAGAGAACTAAAAGTGATCGTTAGTGGTGTACTGACAGTCAGAACTGAGCCTAGCGAAAAGAATCATGAACTGATTAATATGCTCACAAAATATTCAACACAGTAAGACAAACATCATTCAAATTTCATTCTAAAAATATTTAGAGAAAACTAAATTTTGAAAAAAGGATGACTGAGTTCTAACTCAGGGGGGGGCAGGGGTGTATATTTTATTAGTCAGTGAGTGAACAGTCTGTTCTTGACGATGGTGCTGGAAGCAGAAAAATGGGTAAAAGAATCCAAGACCATTTGAGGAGAACCAAACTGTGGCATTGGGACGCCAAAACATCTCCAACACAAAAGGTCTTGAGGAGGTTCCTGGTGTGCAGCAGTCCAAACCTACCATAAGTGCTCAAGGAAGGAGAACCAGAGAACCGGAGACGGGGGTGATGTATCCGCATTGTTTATAGTGTTAAACCAGAGCCAACAACAACCCAGTCCAGCTCATTCATGTTCACTTATTAATACATCAAATACTATAATTAATAGAATTATTTTTCTCCATGATGCTTATCACATTTTGCATTGCGATATTTCAGTGCTTTGTTACACCACTAATGATTATTTTGTGGTATCGATCCAATAGTTCAACAGTCTGTCTACTGAAGTACAGTGTGTTCAGTGTGTGATTTCCCCTCTTTCTTCAATATGTCTTTTCTGGAGAAAGAATACAGAGAAGCATCTTCAAGGACCATCAGCGATAGTAAAATTACATATCTATTGTTGGTGCACTCAAAAAAGTAATCCATTATTCATTATTCTGCAAACTGTAATTAAATTACTGATTATATCCTAGGAAAAGTATTCAGACTACTTTGGTTCTAAATTCCAATCTTATCAACACCGACAGGAAAGTAAAGTACAAGGAATCCCAATTAGCATTTTCAGTTCTATATTTAGAGAGAAATAACCAATTACAGCAAACTTCATTTAAAAGGCCTGTCTCTGTCCCTGCCATACACCAAATACATCCAGTTGTAATTAACATTGAGTGGCTGATGCTGTTTCAAAACCTAGAAATTAGTCAGTAGAAAAAGTTATGAATAAAATGTGAAGCTTACAGAGCTGTTCTAAGGGTTTTGTCCATCCATCAGTGTCAAATTAGCATGATCAGATGCTTTGACGGATTGTTCAGCAGTTCAGATATTCACAAAGCCTCTCACTCCACTGTTGCAGGCATGGATCATCTAAACAGAATAAATTATTTGTTTATTATTTATTATATATTAAAGTCATGTAAACAATAAATAATTTAATAATCATTTTAACTGAGTTTGTTAGAGGTAAAAATAGATGACATTACTGTAAAAAAAGTTATACTATATATTTTTTTTATGTGCAGTGGGGGGGGGGGGGGGGGGGGTGTCCCATGGTAACTTTCATGTCGGGCTCCCTGAAA
>JBBPCZ010011880.1:4513-7013 GCA_037974445.1 Brycinus macrolepidotus
GTGTGTGTGTGTGTGTGTGTGTGTGGGTGTGTGCGTGTGTGTATGTGTGTGTGTGTGTGTGCGTGTGGCTCCTCCACCCTGGCCACATACAGCTTAATGTGAAGTGTAATCACCCTCATTACTGCATAAGAGCTTTACGATCCTTTATACACACACCATTTCTAGCACACACACACACACACACATACACACACACACACACACACACACACACACACACACACACACTCCTAAATGTGCGTTCTGTAGGTCACCACATGCCAGGCAGAATGCCCTCTTCCTCTAACCCTGATGAGATTATACACCCAAAGCCGTTTTACCCCTCGCTGGGGTACATTCTCTTACACACACTTCACTGCTTCCTCCAGTCCTTGTCTTTCAACCTTGATCCCATTTTTCTGACTCTCAGTTTGAGTCTGGTTAGTTCTGGGGACAATCAGAGTCAGTTCAGATAGAAGGAGTTCTTTTGGTCTGCTGATCTAGATTCCATCCTGTATATGATGATAAATATTTAATTGAAATTGGACATAAAAGGGTTAAAATAAGTTTTTCTTCCCATTTCTTTAGTTTTATCTACTCATATTCAAAAGATAAGACAGTTTGAAAGACTTAAAATTGTATTTTTGCACCACACGAAATATGAGGACTTTTGCACAGTACTGTATATAATGACAAATATTGAGATTTCATTGAAATTGGACAGAAAATTTCCCCACTCACTTAGGACATAGGAACACCAAACAAAGCTCAGCATGATGTCTGACACCTTGAACATTAACACAATTGGGGGGAACCTCCATATAAGGAGTGCCATATACGTGTAGGGATACAGGTCGGGCATCATGAGGCCAAATAGTCCCCCCAAAAAACTGATTTAGTTCAGATTTGCCACTATTTTACCATCATAAACATCAATATAAACACTCTGAGACACATGGAGCTTCACTAGTGAGTCTGGAGAGAAAATAAAACAGCTGTTTTTGCATTGGAGATGTCTGGCTCCATTCATCACCACTGTAAAAAAAAAGAAAAAGTTTTGCTTGAGTGAAGCTTTTCACACCAAACCCTACTCTGAATAACTTCTCAAAGATTGAATTGTGCAGAAATTTTCAAAGATTGGAGGAACTCCCCTTCAAAGGGGTTTAGTTGGTAACAGTTTTTGGCACCTAAGTGGGTTTCAAATGCAATAAAACTGCAGAACATGGGCCCTTTAAGCGGACAAAGCGTGAAGGGTGTTAATGCCAGGACCAGAACGCAGGCGTTGAGCCCTGACACCTGTTAACCATTTAGTCATCTGCGCTGAGTGTAAATCAGGCCGAGAGAATGCAGAAGACTCATGAGCTCGAGTGCAGAGTGTGTGTGTACTTCTCATAATCTCATAAAGAGCGTAATCCCTTCAAACCTCCTCCGCTGTAATCCCAATCTGCCTAAACTTCACTCACAATCTGGGTTAATCTCCCACAATGCTAACTGAGCCCACTGTTATTTTAATGAACATTTAATGAATGTTTTGGCTTCAGTCCATCACATCACATCACTTACATGTTCAAGGAGGCTGTTTGGTTCAATCACCCCTCAAAATAGCTTAGTAACATTGTTATAACCTAAAAAACTAGTTATAGTATATACAGTACTGCACAAAAGTCTTACGCACCTGCAAAAATAATATTTAAAAACAGGATGAGGAGTGATTTTTTTTCACATTAATATTACTAAATAAAACTAAAAAGAATAAATACAAATAAGTAATAATTTATGTACAGTGTATCAATGTGTCCCTTCTGGAAGCCCAATGTTACTTGTAGTTTCCATCAGAAACCTGGTTTGACTCAATCAGTCCTTCATTAAATTAAATCAGGAGCTGCTGACGGAGTTTCACAAATCCAAACAACGGCTGGAGGAACCGAGGAGAAATTGGGAACCGAACCTCCTTACCAGCTCACAAAATATCAACTATTTTTTTTACAAACAAAACAAATCTTGATACTTGTCACTGCTTTCTTGTTTGTTTGCATTTATTCAAATGTTAACTTTGCTAGCAGAAAGACACATTATGTATAACATGCTGAGAAATGGTTTTAAACAATTTGCATATGTGGAGAAGACTTTTGCACAGTACTGTAACTAGCTTCATCACTATGATTGATCAGTCTACTTTGAATTTTACCCTTTGTATATTATACTTTGCAATATATTTTGCTTTGAATCACCTTGTCGGTGCAATAAATTCTGCCTATCAAACTATATTTTCTTTAGTATATTGAGTAGATTAAATGAAAGAAATGGGAATAAATATTTTACTGAGACAGGCTGCAAAGTGCCTACAGTTACAAGGTGTCCAGATAAAGGTGTTCCAACCACTCAGCATTCAGCACCACCAGTATACTGATCACGGCCTGATCATCTGGAATCATCTGCTCCTGTTTCTTCACTGGTTCAGGCCTTAAGTAAGATGTGCTTTGTTATGCTTGAATGATTCATATGTAAGTCACTGTGTAGC
>JBBPCZ010011880.1:12013-15024 GCA_037974445.1 Brycinus macrolepidotus
TTGTTTTGGATATTGGTCCAGACCCCACTGATCTAAAACCCACACGGACTGGCAGTAGCCAGTTAGTGTATTCTCCGTCATTGCCAATCTGGAGTGTTTTCAATCAGTGAAATCTGGAGTGGGAGCAGTTGTGGGAAACCATAAGGGTGGTCAGATTCATTGGTAGGTCAGAAGGGGATAAAAACACATGAGAAATGACAACTGTGATGTGGGACCGTGAGATTAGACTTAATCGTATGTCTCACAGCAATGTGTGGCAATTGACGGGCCTGAAATGGACAAAAGTACAATACGATGTCCAATCCGAGTCCATCAGGACTCAACAAAACATATGGTTTTGGGCTGATTTTTCACCCACATCATCTGCCTCAGATTAGGCTCGGGTTTGTTTTCAGGTCAGTTAAGCATAAAGGCTTGCATAATAACACAATTAATAAAAACACTTTAGAAAAAAACTGACCTTAATTGATTTTGACACCTCAAAATTCACAAATATCCACAAACACTGTGTAGTTAAATGAGGTTGGCTTGAGATACAGGCCTAATTATGAAAGCCGGCTGTGGGGAAGAGGGTCCAAACAGTCAATCTCAAGTCAAAACAGAGAGAGAGAGTGAGAGAGTGTATGATTAAATTAATCCAAATGTGATTTAATCAGAAACACATTCAATAAGTGGATGTGTAGCATCTTTCCTGAGCTTCTGCAGTGCATTAATAAAGTAAAAGCGTCCTGAGTCTCGGGAGAAAGCATGCCGAACGTTTGGTCAGCAGAACTGTGGACATCCTGTCACAATCAGTGACACGATAATTTCGCATAACTGATTGATTTAAATGTTATTGTATCAGTTAATATTGTAAATGAACTGCTTCCACAATTAACTCAACTCGTTGCTTTAAAAAATTGGGCCAACATTTTATTGGAGGTCAGATCTGATCAGATCAAACTGCCTTGTTTTAATCAGTAATACACAAAAATCATGCACTTGTATCTGTGTTTGCTATACCTACATTTGTTTAACATATTAAAACTTACTTTTATCATTCTATGATGATTTTATTCCATATTTTTATTGTTATGACCGCTGTGTGGGTGAAAATGTGCTATATAAATAAACACATACCACCTTGTCACAATAAATAGGGTTATTTGTTAAAAAATTGTGTTCTTCTGTTTCTGTTTAATACTTTTTTGCCAGTTTTGCCAAAAAATGTCAAAAGGAACATTCATGCCAGAAAAAGCAAGAAAAAAAGAGAGAGAGAGGGTGGAAAAGTTCATTTGGGATCTATTTTAAATATACAACCAGTTCTACAAGCTATTAGCTCAATATTAACTATTAAAATGTAATTATAAAAAATGAGAGAAAGGGAGAGAGAGAGAGAATAAGAAGAGGCTTAATGTGATAAAGGTGTGTATAAAAGATGTTTATACCACCACTTCAGTGCATTTCTTTGTTTTGGTCCGCATACATTCTTACATTCCAATGTGTGTGTGTGTGTGTGTGTGTGTGTGTGTGTGTGTGTGTGTGTTTGTTTGTGTGTGTGTGTGTTGCACAACCGTGTGAAACTGACTGTTTCACTTTTTCTAAATAAATCACAGATGCTGAGATAGTCTCTCATCCAGAGAGAGAGAGAGAGAGAGAGAGAGAGACTATATATGCAGGCAGTGAGTGTTTTTGTCAGTACAAACATCAGAATAAACACAAATAAATATAAATGCAGTAAAAGGTGTTTTATGTTGGATGAATTTCTGAACATGTTGATTGGAAGAGCAGGTTTGGTTCCTGATCTTCTCGCTGGTCTCCAGCCATCGGATGAGTCTGTTCAGTTCCATCAGCTGCTCCCAGTGTGCACTTCAACGCCCCCAACCCCCCCCCCCTTTCTGTCTCTCTGTCCCCACAGAGGAAGATCCCTGTTTTAGTGCTGGATTGGTTTAAATGTGTTCAATTATTCAGTCCCATCCACTGTTATCTGTTTAAAACAGTTGCTTTTTTGTGTGACTGTGTGTGTGTGTGTGTATGTATGTGTGTGTGTTTGTGTGTATGTGTGTGTATGTATGACAGAGAGAAAGAGAGCGAGAGAGAGACGTCTAAAATCATCTCATTCTGATCTAAGTGCCGCCCCTGGCCGTAATGAGAAGGCAGAGGATGCAGCCGTTGCAGATCAATAGCAATTTGAAGGCTGATTAAACAAAAGCAACAGTGAGTGTAATTGATTTTCCCCCATTGATGTTCACATTTCATAATAATTGAACACATTTAAACCAATACAGCACTAAAAGGCGGAAACTTTGAACAGAGCGAACGAGCGGCGCTTCTGTGTTCGAGCGCGAGGCGGCAAATGAGGCCAATGTTGGCAGCAAAAAGTCGACAAAACTGATATAGTTTCATTATTCAGCATCTTTAAAGAATGTATGTGTGGACATATGTGGAAAAAGAGAAATATTGATCAGTCTGTGGCATAAATGCATCACAATATAAGGACAGGGAGTCACACTACATATGTTTGTGTGTGTGTGTGTGTATCTACATCTATCTCTCTCTCTCTATATATATATATATATATATATGTTTGTATGTTTGTGTGTGTGTATCTACATCTTTCCCCCTCTCTCTCTCTCTCTTTCTATATATTTATATATATGTATGTGTGTGTATGTGTGTGTGTGTGTGTGTGTGTGTGTGCACACATATGTACATATATGGGACATTATGTAGGTACCTGTGCACACGCACACACACACACACTGGCTGAGAGACGAGGGTGAGTTGTGTGTGGTTTGGGAGTAAATTTGCATCAAACTAGGCCATGTGGGACACATTGCACACTGCAGCCTATTTTTCCCAAACCACAAACCTAACACCAACAAAAACACACACACACAAACACACACAAACACACACACACACACACACACACACACACACACACACACACATTTATGCAGTGGTGGAGGAAGTACTGAAGCTTAGTACTTAAGTAAAAGTACAAGTATCCTGCAAAATATGTACTCAAG
>JBBPCZ010011888.1:0-15023 GCA_037974445.1 Brycinus macrolepidotus
TTTACAAATTCTCCTTCTGAATGAGGTTTCAGCTTTTTAGCAATTAGTTCACTCACCACAAAACTTGTCTGCATGACGTAATCTCTGTCAGAACGTGGCTTTGTGAACACAGTTTGCTGGGCATCCAAACTCTGCCAGAGAGAGTTAACTTTATCCAAGTGCATTTGTCCTTTCAAGTCTTCCAGTTTTGTGTGTTTCGAGCTGTCATGACGCTCAAAATTGGTCTTTTTCATCACTGCGAGCGCATCTCCACAAACTAGACACACTGGCTTGCCTTTAAATTCAACAAAAAAGTAATCGTTTGTCCATTTCTCATTGAAAACGTGACATTCGGCATCAACTTTTCTCTTTTTGACTGACGCCATCTTGTGTCAGTGATAGCGATAAACGTTTACTCTGTAGCGTTCACTCTTACAGTGACCGAAACTGGCATATGTCGGAATGTATTACTCAGAAACCCCTCGTTACTTTTATTTTATTTTATATTATTTTATTTCATATTATTTTATTTCAGGAAAATACATAATTGCCGTATCTATATATAGACGTATTTGTTCCCCTGAATACCGGTATGCTGGTATTTTTATTTTTTTTTTTATCATTTAATTAACTGATGGGCCAGATCAAATGGTCTTGTGGGCCGTATGCGGCCTGGAGGCCGGAGGTTCCCCACCCCTGATCTACATGTTCATGTCATAAACTTACTTAGCTAGCACAAACTTCACCCAAATAAAGTCTTCAGTATATATGATGAGATGGGACCCTGTTGGGGCACTTATTTCATCTCTGGTAGAATCTTAGTCTAGGGTTACTAGTATGTACTAGTACGTCACTCTGGATAAATGCTGTAAATGTAAATGTAAGGTGTATAACATATGAGGTGGACTTTGAATGGTACCTCGAAATGCAATGTGGCATAAAATGTGTAAAGAGTTCAAACTTCTGAGGAAACCTACAATCTGCTCGGCTTGAGGTGAAGAGCCCTTAACTAACAACCAGCTGACCACCTGCTTGGCTGAGTCTATTCTTCAGTCTGGTCATGGCGTATAGCCTTGACTTGAACCCTGAATGAGATCAGTTCAGCCTAGATCACTCTAGCGCATCCGCAATTCTCATAATTGTACTTCCCGCCTGTGTCTGACCTTTTCACGTACCCCTACTGAGGATGTGCATACGTAGGGTCGTGCCCCTGCATACTGAGGGTCAGAGGGTGGGGCCGCGCCTCAAAGAGCGAGTCAGAGTTAAGACAGTTCCCCATGATCCCCACAGCTTAGCTTTCTCGGGCTTCAAAAAGAGCTAAGTGAGAGGGCGCACAGCCTGTCAATTGTCATAGCTGTGGTTTTTCACTCTTGTATAAAGGAGGGAGCAGAGTCTCTATCTAGTCTGTGTAAAGAGAAAGTCTTTCCTTTCAGTCCTCACAGAAGGTGGGATCCTGAGTAGCCCAATGTAAAGAAAGGCATCTTTTGAAAGAGTATCAAAAGCAAAAAGACAACGGGGAAAGATAAGACACTGCCAGGGCAAGTTTTCTCCATCCTCTACCAGTTATTCTTAACCTTAGAATTCAGAGTGTATCAGTAAACTCTGATTTCAGTAAATATAATCGGTGTAAATCAGTCTAGAACCGTCGTTTGTTCTCCTACGCGCTCGCCGTTTGCTGCTCTTTCTCTCTGCGCGCCGCTGCTCAGCCGCTCTCTGGACCCCCTCCCTCTGTGAGTTTTCCCACCCACTTGTGGGCAGAGATTTTCCTGAAAGTTCTCCCAGGTTCAAAGGTATTTTTTTCCGTTTGTTTCTAAGACCTGAAATTAAAGAAATTTTTTGTTCATTTTTGTTATTTATGGTCATTTGCATGTGATGCTGTTTTTAAATCCCCAGTAGTGGTTTATTATTACTATTATATGTTTTTAAATTACAATAACTTTGGTTCTACGTCACGCAGGAACACCAAACAAAGCTCAGCATGATGTCTGACACCTCAAGCATCAACACAAACCGGTGGGAACTTCCATATAGGGAGCTGTTTTGCCGAATGACGACGATTTACCATTTTTCCCGCCTTCCAGCATGGATCTGTACCACTCGTGTTCTAAGGGTTAACAACTGTGCTGAAATGAGATACATCATTGAAGAGAAGCCTAATCTCAGGATAGTGCCCAAAAGATACAGTACCCTTAAGTACACATACACTTTCCCAGACCTGGGTTAAGCCTTGGACTAAATTTCAGCGTCATTGGAGAAATGTCTTTGGAAATTCTATTTAGTCTGGGCTTAGGCCTAATCTGGGTCTGTTAAACCAGCCTTAAATCTCCAAAGCGTCTAGCAGAGAGCTGACTCAGAAGAGTTGAGGCTGATCCTGCAGCGAAGGGGCGACACACTTCCTATTAATTCTCTTTATTTTAGAAGAAATGTTGGTGTCAACAAACTATTGAACATATAGAGTACCTACATATCACTCAAAGTTCTCATTAAAGTTAGTATAGTTATTTTTCAACACAAGATGCATGTACAGTTAAATACAAATCTCTGAAATTACACATTTTATGTGTCATTTTATCCACTGAGATGTTGCTGGAAAAGTTTGGTGACTATAGTAATGAAACTGGCTGATTCAGTGTCTTGGGGCAAGTCACTCTAGATGGAGGCAAAAACTTCTGTGTGTAGGACATGTGACCTTCAAGCAAAGGGAGGGACAAACTCCCCATGAATACCGCTGTTTTCAGAAGAAATGTAGGTGTCTACAAACTTTTGGACAAATTACAGTTAATATGAGTTAATATGAAGAAAAATTGTATTGAAAGTGCTCAAATCTGTGAGACCCTCATCCTACACTAGAGTATCCGAGACCCTCGCTCAAGACAGCGAAGTCCTTCCCAAGTTTCTTGCGTGTGCGGTTGAAACGATGACTCATCTCTACAACACAGGAAGTTCAGCCTGCGGTTTGATTATCTCAAATTCTCAGAATCACTTAGAACATTTTAATACAGAGAATTTGCATGAAGAGTGTCACACAGTCAGTAAAGAGCTGCAGCGTCAACACAGCATTAACCTGTTCAGTGTCAACACATGCACGGGACGCTATCTGCTCCAAACTATTAAAATCAGTGCCGAAAATCTTCCGCAGCGACACAGAAACTAACCGCACACGCTGTGAAATCAGGCTAGGCCAGTTTGACCTGTGATTCATAGATATATAAAGGTTTTATTTGCACCAATTTGGACAAAAAACAAAAGACTTTCGTTGTTGTAGTTACATGAGTGAACAGAATACTCTTCATGAGAATGTATGAATTATTGTCAGAGAGCCAGTAACGTTATTTCCATTGTGTTAATGCAGGGTGAACATGAACCTGAACATGTTAGAGCGAACACAACTTCCAGTAAGAGCAGGAGTGTCTGCATCTTCCACCCAGAAAGTCCATATCATACTTATCATCTGTACAGGTAATGTGTTTTTATATCATACAAATCATACCTATAGTCAATGAATGTATATTAAATTATACATATAGTCAATAAGTATATAACTAATGATTGTAAGTCGCTCTGGAAAAGGGCGTCTGCCAAATGCCACTGTATTTTATTTTATTTATATACATCATACATACAGGCAATGAGTGTATGTATCATACATATATATATATATATATATCCCAGGTCCTGGGAAATGGTAGTACCCAGGAACTTGAAGGTCTCCACAAAAGACACCGTGCTGTCTGATATGGTGAGGGGGAGCAGTGCTGAGGGATGTCTCCTAAAGTCCACTGTCATCTCTACAGTCTTGAGCGTGTTCAGCTCCAGGTTGTGCTGAGTTCCTGATCCAGATATAGTGTGGTTATGCTAACTGTGTTAACAGTTTTGAAAAAAAAAGTGATACATTTGTAAAAAATAAATAAATAAATAAATCTAAAAAAATTAATCTGGTTTACATTCTGGTATACTGATTCATTCACTGATGCTTGGGGAATTTGTCCTCACCTGGAACATTAAACAATATCTATATAAAGCTGCTTATGCAGATTCAGTTGGAGCTCAAATCACTTTTCGGAAGATACTTTATGGTTTAATAACGTGTTCCTGCTTCCTTCCATTCTTTATGTGTTAGCCTTATATTAGTAGCATTGTGAGGTTATGAAGACAGCAGTTACTGGTGTATATCGCCACCTAGAGTTAGTCTTCAGTAATGCTCGCACATGAGTATTTCAACAACGGGTTTCGGGACAAGATCTTTTGGTCAGTCACTGAGTAAGTGACTGTTGTGGGCTGGTTCGCTGGGTGGTCTAGCAAAAGTAGTGGCATTAATAATTTATCTGAATTTCTAACCACTATTTGTGTTACTAGTAAATTACTTAACTGTAAGTTATTTATCTATAGTATTTGTAAAGAAAATGGGCCCTTATAGTCACGCTTGAACACACCACTGCACAGCATTTGTGCATATAGCATAGTGTGTTTCATGCTAAGTATCTTCTGCAGAGTTGTTTATTGGATTTATCTAGACTTTATATTTACATAGTTGTTGTCTCTGTATCTCTGTGTGTCTGTGCAGTCATAACACAAGCAATTTCCTCCAGGATCAATACAGTTTTCTGATTCTGATTCTGATTCAACAACTCTGATAGCGTTATCATTAACATTATTAACACAATATGAAACGACTCACATAGGAAATGTAACACTATACTCATGCCCTGTTACATCATACTGACACAAGCGTGCCTTAAACCCGTCATGGAACATGGCATGTGGTGTCATGACAGATTATGTCGACTATTATGTCATTACTATTACTGGGAACTGCCATGACAGACTATAATATGTGATGTCATGACAATAGATTAGCATTTACATCTACATCTACATCATTTGGCATTTGATTTAATAACATCAGACACTCTAATGCCTGTCATGACAATTTCTGAGAATGTTAAAATTAGTTATGATGATAACTAATGTCATGATGATTAATATATGACATCTTCCATGACATATGTATGCCATGATTGTCAGTGTTGTGTTTCTGTAAATGTTGCCGGTTAATCTGATCTCCAGTGGACGCAGTGCAATTACTCCAGTGACCAGGTGTTAATTTAAACACATCCTCGGCCTCCTGTTTCTCCTTATCACTTTCCCTGGGACCTCTTGATTTGTTTTGGTTTCTGAAGCAGATGAGCTGTCTAAACAAACAGCTCTGGTCAATCACTTGGACAAATGTTTGTTCATCTCTCTCTCTTTTCTCTGATGGTTCCTTTCCACTGTTTTCCCCCACGCTCAGAGACAGACAGATGGCCTGTAAACGTGTGATGGGAGAAGTGAGGAACATGCCTGAGTGGTTCAAGGACTGGACCTTTTAGTGCAGCCCAGTCCCTGAACTGCTGAACCCTGAGAAGGCCCAATTATTAACCCTCAGAAGCAACAGACTTTTTCACACTTCTGCTGTGCTTTTTTCCCACTCTAGGCGAAACTACATTGTTAAACTCATTTAAAGCTGTGACTATTAGGAGTAAAGCACTTAATTAGGCCATTGATTCTTGACCAGTAACCAGTAACCGTTAACCATTGGGGTCCTTTTTTTTTTTTAACAGCATAAAAACTTTTACTATATAGATATTCAGCCAATATAATTTTGAATTTAATTCATTTAGTAATGACTCTAGAATGAGTGGATAGATTGTGTGGATTCTAAACTATCGACCTTTACCATATTTATGTTTGTAAGTAAAAGAGGAGAGACTTTATTATAACTGTAAACTATATCAAAACATGTCTCTACAGTAAAAAAACAAAACACTCAAGATTAGGACGGCCCAGTTCAGTTCAACCAAAGAGAATTTGGCAAAATACATTGGTTGATCAGCTGACTCTGGAAAGTTATGAACAGATTCAGAGGGGAAACCTCAAGGTTTTCTAGGCCTCAGAGAACATCACTGACTGAGAATATGAGCAGCAACCTGACCAGTGAGTTTGTTTTGGATGGTAAATGACTCTGTCAGGACTCTTTACTCAAGGAGTCACTCTAAAAATGCAACATATATGTTCATTTATCTGTTACAGGCTCTAAATAAAACATGGACTGTATTTTACAAGCATCAGATGAATCTGTTTCATCTAGAATGGCCAAAAATGTTCAAAATGTTGTTAGTTTAACACTAAAATGCTACTAGAATTCAATATGATACTAGCAATATGATTCTGAGCATTATAGCAGATGTGTTCTTTTTTTTATTTTTTTTTTTAGAAAGTTTGGCTCTGGATGGGACATAGTTTGTTCATGTGTGTTATGTGCCCACCACATAATATGATTAACCTACCCAGAAAGAAATGTCAAAGTACCTAGATCATTTAGGCCAAAGGTCAAGACTGTCCAGTGGGAATGTTTATGCACCACTTTCCATTTTCAGAGCTTACTGAGAAATCCTACTCAGTGAAATACGCCCAAGCCGACCGAGCCCAGCTGTGACAGGTGCTGGGGCGAGAGGTGAGAGTCAATATTGGAATTGGCTTAAGTGTACACTGTACACTTGACATTACTATTGGTGTTCTGTAAGGATTGAGATGGGATTTACTTTATTGGGCATCTGGGTTTGGGCTGAAAGAGGATGCCAGTATGAGCAGTGATGATGCATTAAAGGGACAATTTGATGTTTTCAACCCCCCTAAAAAGCATTTTTTTTATTTTTGTTGTCCAGTTCTAGGTTCAAAATGGTCTTGTACAACTACAAGCAACACTGCTTAGTAACATCACACTTGCTGATTCTGGGACCTTCACTTTCACCTGTTGCACTACACCTACAGCAACGAGTCACTTTACGTGTAAAGGGTCCATTTGTCATACATGAACACACCAAAGTGTGAACAGTGTGAACTTCTGTCTGTATTTAACCCATTCACCTAGTGAAGCAGCCGGCAGCCAGGAACACAGCGTCCAGGGAGCAGTGTGTGGGGTCGGTACCTTGCTCAGGGGTACCTCAGTGGTGCCACAGGCAGTCCTGGGATTCGAACCCACAACCTTCCGATCACAGGGGCAACTCCCTAACCACCAGGCCACCAGCTGCCCCATTTACAGTGCATGAAATACTGAATGTACTATACTCATTTTATATGCACAGACACTCTCTGTATGCACTGTCTGCAGGTCTTGACCATGTCTGTAGACTTACTAATTATCAGAGAACGCACAACAGTCATTGCAGCTATGGACCGACATCTGGTCTGCTTCTTTCCCCAAGATCATTGCACACTGTCTGGTCTCCTTTAATATAGCATTCACAGTCTATTGTCTGTATTTACTGTATTTACTGTCTTTTGCTCTGTCTGCTGCTCTTCTGTGTTAAATGAAGCACAGTAACTATATTTCAGCATGACAAAATAAAGCTGAATCTGACTATGGCTTTGAATTCTGAATGTTTTTCACCAAAATAATTAGCATAAAACCATTCATTACCTATTATCTTGCAATATCTTGTAATGTATTTGCTTGCCAGATAATCTGACTCTACTGGCTTCAGTTCTCTGTGTTACCTTTGATCATCACACACACACACACACACACATACATGCACACACACACACACACACACCCCTTACAACTTCTGCAGACCTACAATGCAGCAAAGTGCAGCTTTCTCAGGTAGGTTCTTATATGGTTACCACTTCCTGTTAGCTTAGATAGTTCTCTTCCTGTTTTTCTGCGGCGTAACCTCAGTGGTGTGTGACACTATTTCTGTTTAGGCTCTGCTATAAAGAAAAGAGAAGAAGAGAAGACGCTGCATTTGATGAGATATGGGCATCAAACCATAACCTCAACTTATAAAGCTGAATCTCTGAGCTCTGAAGTTTTCAGGGACTTCTGAAATTAAAACCCTCGAAAACATGCTCCTGTGAATGTACGCGTAATGGGGAGTGTCTTCTTCCGGCCTATAGATAGATGGTGTGTAATCTTCTGCTTCTTAGGAATTCAACACCCAGACCACATTTCAACGGCCACCTTAAATCACTATGAATGAAACGTTCAAGCAGTTAGATCTGCATCTCCAGGCCTTGTTGGGTCTGACATGTTCTCAGTGGTGGAAAAGTCCAGTAATAAAGTATTATTTAAGAAGATTTGTACTTTGTACTCAAATATTATTGAAGTTGGATTTCATGCTTGTACTCAGGTACAGTTGCAAGAGGAAAAGTACTTTTTATCTCCTTACATTTTAATTTCTACCAAATGATTTCCCCAAAGACCCTTCCAATGCATGGTTCCTAAAAGAACCATATTTGTAGGTGAGACTATGAGTGTGAAGAAGCTTTTTAAAGTTTAAAGAACCTCCATGTGATGTAAAGGTTCTGGGAACACACCTGAAGCAGGTAACAACCGCAGCACACTCTAATGTCATTCCTCACACTTGTGTCATTTACAAACATGGTTCTTTAGAGAGTCAGGGCACCGCTCAAAGAACCCTTTGTTCCAGAATCAGAACCAGAAAACTTTACTGATCACGTTGGAAATTGCTTGTTACGACTGCACAGAGACACAGAGACAAGAACAATATAAAATATAAAGTCTAAAATAAAAGTCAAATAAAAACTCTACAAAAAACTCTAAGAAATACACCATGCTATATTCCTATATTGTTGTACATAGGTATAATTATTATATAACTATATTCCACCCGTATTATTGGTTCCTAACGTCCACTTTTTAAATGTGTAAGATTTTGACACAGTACTAATACTTTCACTAAAGTACGTCTATTCTCAGACTACAATAACATTTTACCTAAGACCCCCCATACACACACCTTCCATGATGAACTGTAATTTGTGTTTAGAAATTTGCTTTTGTTCAGTGTACCAGTGTTGGTCAACCCTCACGGATACCCTCACGCATCTTCACGTTACCTGTCCTTGTGTGTCTACTACAAGTGTGTATGTTTTAGGCTCTTGTGCCTTTTTGAGTTATAGTTCTAGTGTGTGTAAATAAAAGGGAAAAAAGGGAAACCTGCATCTGCGCCTCGTTCTCCACTCCCGCACCCCCAACGACAGTAACAAGAATCCACGAGCTGTATGGATAAGGCTATTTCTCACCTTAAATTTCAGACACTGTGGACAATATAGGCAACAACTGTTTTATAAATTGAAATAATTTATGCAATAAATACAATTCTAAAAAAATGCAGCTCTTGTGATTTGAAAATTGTTGCATTTTTGATCAAAATAAATCTTTCAGCCCCGTTTCACTGCAGGTCTAGAAGTTTTTCGGTACTTTTTTTAGTTGACAATTTTTTGGAAAGGTACTTTTTAATTCTGCTTGATTCATCATTTCACAGTAAAGAAAAAACTCCTATGGAGAGTGGTTTTATGATACTCCACACATCTCTTCTGAGTAAAAATGAGGCCCTAGCGTTGTCCAAAACTGAAAGAAAAATGATTGCATCAAACACACTGAGAGACCACGCTAAACAGACCGTGCATACTGTTCTAACAAAACAAGAACACGAGAATATCCATCAACAGGCAAATCCTGACACAAGGCATGTGGATGCATGGCACTGCTTTGTCAAACATGTTAGGCATGTACAAAGAGGCTGCTACTGCTACAGCCAGAAGAAAAAAGGGGCTATTGAGACCCCACAGCCCACCACCCCCGCCCCACTGTGCCTCATGTACCCTAAAGTGTGTGTCCGGGACACGGGGGCGTCCAAGCGGAATTGGTTTTCTTTTCCTTGAAATCCATAAGGAAGGCCTATGGCTTCTGAGAAACCGTGAAAGGAATATCTCAAGAACTGCACCCCTCAGTCGTCCCTCACACATTCACACGGTGCACCCATTCAGAGACTACTCCTTTCATCTCAGCCGCAATTCTCCCGCCAAATAGTGGCCGGCTGCCACATAACCATCACAAAGCACTACGAGGGAGCGCTCACCATCCTGGAGCCTGTGAGACTGGACCCAACTGTACGAACTGGGCACAGATCTTCAATGTTTGTTCCAAGCAGAGGTGCGTAAAGTGGGGTAAAGTAAAGTATGGTGGTGGCGGTACTGAGATAATGATTAAATAAGGAAAAAATTATCAGAAAGTATCCTTCCGAAAAACAGTAGAAATACAAAAAAAATAATAAAATTTAAGTAGAAATACAAAAGATAAAAAAAAATAGAACTACAGCGAAACTTCCAGTATCTAGAATAGGAACTACAAGGCATCTGGACTACAAGGCATAAGAAGTACTAGGATGAAATTGGCTCCTCATTAGAATTTTACATTCCATCTTAAATAGTGCTGCTCAGTACATCATTACAGGTGGAAAAGAAAATTCTAATAAGAAGCATTTAAGAACTACAGTGTATGCAACTCTATTCTCCTCTCTTTGGTCTAAAATAAAATGCTGAAGCTCCAAAGAGAGTGCTGTGAGTAACAGTAAAGCAATCCAGTTGCTGAACCAACACAAATTAAAATTAAAACCAAAAAGGAAGGAATAAGGACTAAATGTTAACTACAATGGAGCAGAAGTAAATTACTCACTAATATTGTTAAGTAGTAGTAAAGGAATGATCATTCACAGGCTGATAATGAAATAAACATGCAAGGCTGTAATTTCATTACTGCAAATGAATTACAGGTGCACTAGATGGCCACAAGTATGTGGACTCCTAAAGTTCCTAAAGTTTAGGTGTTTAAGACACACCCATTGCTAACGGGTGTATAAAGTTAAAGCCAAGTGTCAGCTGGAGCATGTGTCAATGAACTCTGGAGCAGTGGAAATGTGTTTTCTGGAGGGGTGAATCATGATTCACTATCTGACAAACTGATGGATGAATCTGGATTTGGCATCTGCTGTAAAAATGCTACCTAATGGAATGCAGAATGGCAAGAGTAATGTTTGGTGGAGGTGGGATAATGGGCTTGGGTTGTTTTTCAGGGTTTGGACCTTCTTCTAGTGAAGGATAATGTTAACACTACAACGTACAAAGAAATTTAACACAATTATATGCTTCCAACTCCATAATTCCCATGGTTTTGGTGTTAGGGTCACATCCACATACTTTTGGCCACAGATATATTCTTTGCCAAGTTTTTGGCCTAGTTGTTGGAAGAAACACAATACAGTCATTTTTCACAGTAGTTAATGTTCTTTATGAACAGTAAAGTCTGACTTACAGTATAATCGTCTTTTGTTTGTGCAGTGTCTGCAAGTACCACAGTATCGCTCATGTTGTTACCAAATGGTCAAGTGTTGACAAAGTCAGAGATTTGAAGGAGGATGTAAGTTAATATAACAAACTAGTACTCCATATTATTCTGGACCATTTCTATTAGTCCATTCATCATGAAGAGCATCCAAAATAAAATAAAATAAAAAAAGATAAAATAACATTTATTTTGGAATTCACTAATAACATGTAGCAATACATTCATATTGTTGATGCTGGAAACCTGACCTAAAAGGTAACTGTACAAGAAAAGAAAAAAACATTCACTTAACTGAATTAATGTAAAGAATGTTTTTGTAATAATTTTGGACCTTTTCTATTGGTTTGAGTCATTATGAAATTTTGACAGCATGCACTTTCAAAGTATGAAATGAAAATGAAAAACAAAAATAGGAGACATTAATTTTTGTTCAGACAGTAACTATATATTTATCTTTAATGTCTAATTTACGTTAGGCTGAATACTGTAACCGAACCCTAGCTGACCTTGGCACACACTGGCTCAGCAGTGGAAGACCATACCGGCCAAAACCCATCATTTCCAGCACACTGGTCCAAACGCACGGTCAATCAGTGCCAGGCACAAACTCAACATGCCTCATCAAAGTGTGTCATCAAAGAATGCCAAAGATTGCGGCTCTTCGTCCCACGCTGAGAAATTAGCTCTAGCGCTTTAATTCGGTTATTTCAACTAAGCAAGCTTGTGGTTTGGAAGTGAAAGGGAAGATCCCCGGGCCTGAAAATAAATGAGATCAGCAACAAATGACAGAGAAGATCGTGTTGATTTGCAGCCTACACACTACAGCGAAAAGGGCCTACAAGTTACAGCAAAAGCCTACACTGGCGAGAAGGCATTTACACAGTTTGTCTACTACACACGCACGCACATACAAACACACACACACACACACACACACACACACACACACACCAGACCTGAGTCTCAGTTATCTCTGTGGGCTTCAGTTTGAACTGGATGGTCTGACTGAAAGTTTCCAGTGTGGTTACCAAGACAGTTTTGGAGTCCATGACATTCATGTATGTTGTCTGTTGGGCACTTATGCAATGAGGACATCAACTTTGACTTTATGTCACTTGTATGTATAATTAGCATTAGGCCTCATGACCTGATTTCCAAAAAAAGAAGGCGGTGTAGCATTTGCTTCAGCGCTGACAAAAGTGGCCTGAAGCTCTAAGAACCAAGAATCAAGAGCTTCTTACATACAGAAGAACAAAAGCGTTCTTAAGATGTATATCTCACGACAATTTACACAGTTATACTAAACAAAACAAGTCTTGATCTTCAAGCATGCTCAGTGGAACCAGGGGTCATAATGTCTGTAACACAATATAGAACCATTTTATTTACTCTACAAACCCACCAGTGAACCTACACATGCCTTCTGGGTGTTTTTATGCAATGTTGGTGATGGTAAAATAGAGATAAATCTGAATAAAACATGTTTTCTTTGGGGACTATTTTGCCTCACAACACCCTGCATGTACCCCTCCACCATGAATGGATTCAAAAGTATGTTTTAGGTCAAAATCTTCTCAAAACAATAGTAAAGACATCAGGCAATGTATTCATAATCATTTGATGTGATACATTTCTGTGAGGAAGCTTTTAGAGGCAGACATCTGGTTCCATTCACCACCACCGCGAATGACTTACTTACATCTTAACCATTTAATTATGCAGAAATTTTAGAACCAGTCAATCTTTTATTGTATAAATGTAGTATTTTGGAAGATTTGGACTTTTCTTCAGTATTGTTGAAATTCAGTACTCTTTCTCAGTTACATTTCCCACTTTTTATAAATTTATTCATCTTTGTGTAAGGACCAGTTCCACCCATTGGTTAAATCTCACACCCTTGCATCACAAACCATAAAAAAATTACATTTATTTGATGTTTCACTTTTAATAGACAACTAAACTGTTGCTCAAGTGTCCAGGCTTTCGGTACAGTACTCACACTTTCACTTAGGTAGAGTTTGTCTGTTCTTTTTCCACCCCCGCTTTAAACACATTTATACAACGATCTCACATCAGAAGAGCCGTTTACGACGCCCATGAACCTGACTTTTATCAGCCAAAGCGGCATCCGTGGCTCTTTTTAATTGAGGAACTAGGCCACTTCACCTCCTAACAGCCCAGCCGTTCCCAAGTCATGTACAAAGTCCCCAGCCTCTCCCTCAACAAACACACAGGAGATTTTCAAACCACATTTATCTGCCCTCACCTCGATTAACATTCTGTTTGCACTTTGAGTCATGATTGCGGATGTGCTTTTTTGTTTTCTGAGTCATATGACTGCTGCTGCTCGAGCTCATTGAAGGAGCACACAGTGGGCCATTAATCTGCTGGGGCTTTTCTTCCCTTTGCAACTGAATCTCTCCTGGTAGCAGATGTTCCACAGCGCTGTTGTTTGGATTGTGCATTGAGACCTTGTGGTGATGTTCACCTCAATCCACTGGGTTTTCTTCAAGGAGGAGCTCAGCACAACAACTAAGTGCGGTGGAGTTTCCTTATCTATGGTGTATCTACATATCATTTACTCCAGTCTCCTATCTTTGGTGTTTATTCTAATTTAAAGGTTCTGAAAACTTTCTACCATTACTGTCAGATCCCAAAAAATCACAGTTTTTCATTATTGCCCTGTATGTAATGGAAACATTTTATTAGGAATAGACCAGTGAGTAGTGGTCCAAATTGACTTGGTCCAAAATGGCCCAAGTCTCAGTATATTAACTTACATTAAAGTTAATAACCTTTCTTTCTTTCTCAAAGTCCATTTTGGAGGCATGGTAATGACATTTAAAGACTGTAAAACCCCAAATATAGTTATTTAGACCCTCTTGTTTTGAAAACCCATTGCATTTTATGACAGTGAGCCATTAACGGTCTGTAAATCCATATTTTGCTTCCTATCTTCTTACCATTCATCTGTTATCAGATACTGTGTTTTGTTTTTGCCTTTCCAGCATGCAGCTCTCATCTTATCTCTACTTCTATTATCAGTATGTCTCTATTAGTCAAATGTACGAAAGCTTGTAAAGAAAGAAAAAGCTGATCTGTAGTCAGTCACTGACTTTCATATCCCAAAAGCTGATAAACTCTCTGGTAAAAAAAAAAAAAAAAAAGCTGTTGCTTGTTCAGGTTTGATTTGTGAGCAGTGCCTGTGTTGTGATGTTGAGGATCAGATATCAACACTACTGTGGTTAAAGCAGGTCATTGTGGGTAAAGCACATGTCTCATTAAGCCATAGCTATTATCACAGTTCCCTCTGACACACAGCACTGTTATAATAAAACCAGGTGGACGTAGAAAATAACACACTGTCCTGTGTGACTTCAAAGGCCTCAGTAAATTAGCAAAAAGCTCAGAATCTGTAAATCATGTTTTAAAAATGAAAAAATATTAGATCCAGAAAGATGATCAGAGTTCTAGATGAGTCCATAAGGACTGAAAAAGCTGGAAAAACATGGGAAAAGAAGTAAAAAAAAATAATGAACACCCAGAATGTTTCGTACTTGAAAAGTGATCGAGTCTTAAGAACACAAAAAAATTATATACAGTATTGTGCGCCTATGTAAATTAGGCACCTTTGCAAATTGTTTGAATCCATTTTTCTCAGCGTGTGATAGTGTCTTTCTTCCAGCAAAGTGAACATTAGAATAAATACAAACAAACATGAAAGCAGTAAAAAGTATCAGGATTAGTTTTGTTTGTAAAAGTAGTTGATATTGTGAGAGCTGGTGAGGAGAGCACAGGTTCGGTTCCAGATTCCTCCTCGGTTCCTCCAGCCGTTGTTTGGATTGTGAAACTC
>JBBPCZ010011896.1:0-15023 GCA_037974445.1 Brycinus macrolepidotus
GGGGTGTGTGTGAGTGTGGGGGTGGGCGGAAGGGGTGAGTGTGGGGGTGGGTGGAAGGGGTGTGTGTGTGGGGGGGGTTAGAAGGGGTGTGTGTGAGTGTGGGGGTGGGTGGAAGGGGTGTGGGGGATGTTAGAAGGGGTGTGTTTGAGTATGTGGGGGCGTACGTGGCGTAATGTTTGTAGATTTTCACAGTAAAAAAAGACTTTTTTTTTTTGATGTCCCATGCTCAATTTTGCCAAAATACTTTGTTAAATTATAAAATTAATCTTTTAATCGTCTCTGCCAAGTTGTGCTGAAAAAAAAGGATATGAGACACCTGTACATTACACATTAAGGCTTGAAATATGAAAAGAGAACAAAAAATGTATAAACAGGAAAAATGGGAAAAACACCCTCTGGGTTCTAAAGGTTCATTTACAGCGTTTCAACGTTTTCGAACATATTTTTATGCATAAGTGTGAATTTTATTAATTGAATTTCAAGACTACATTCCAGTATATTTGCTTAATGGACTCCAAGTTGGAGAGCATGACAGTGCATTAATGGAACTGTGTGTTATTTACAGGTTTACATTATTTAGATCGGAAGACTGCATTTTTCTTCATTCAGTTTGATCTCGGTTTCTATTTAAATGGAAGGTTTATTGTATAAATGAAAGCATGTTTGGCTCCTCCACATGGAACGTGCATAAATCTGTTAAAATACTAAATACCCTGTTTAGTATACATGCACTTATTTTGTTGTTTTGATGGGACATTTTCAAATACAGGTGCTGAGTTTATGACAACCAAGTCCATGACAGAGCTGGTTGTCAAAATGCACCACCTGTATTCAAAACGTCCCATCAAACCAGCGCACAGTGTTGCACCACCGACCTGGGTTTCCATCACACCATCACTGAACAGAGCTTCTGAAAGGTAAATTTACAGGAGAAGGAAAATAACTCAACTTTTTTCAAAATTATTATTACCCTGTCGTGTCCAGCAGCTTAGCAAGCAGAATGTGAAGCTGGATGCCATGATGTGCCAGACACCTATGCTTTGCCAAGTTGAGCTTAACAATTCAGTACAAGCCTCTCTTGTTACTTGAAATTTTTTATTTCTTTTTTTTATTTATTCATTAATTTTATTTTAATTAAGCCAGATTGGACAGGGGGAGAGAAGACAGAGGAAGAAAGAGATAAAAGAAAATGAAGAGAAAAAGAAAGGAGCCAACAGAGAGAGAGAGAGAGAGAGACGGGGAAAGAAAAAGAAAAAAGGAAAGATCCAAAGGACAATTGCTGCACCTGTATCGTCGCCCCGACTGCTACATCAAAAAAACATGAACCAACCGCACATGCACAGAAAAAAAAAAACATACAAACTGACGGCAACACTGTAACAACAAGTCTGCCTGTGGTCCTGGGTGGTTCTGTGTGTCTGTACAAGCATACGCGTGTGTGTGTGTGTACATGAGTGTGGGTGTATGCATGTGTATGCGTGAGTGTATATGTGTGCACATGTGTATGTGTGTGCGTGTGTATGTGTGTGTGTGTGTGTGCGTGTGTATGTCTGTGTGTGTGTATGTGTGCGTGTATGTGAGTGGATGTGTGTGTATGTGAGTGTGTGTGTGAGTAAGTGTGTGTGTGTGTATGTGTGCGTGTTTGTGAGTGGATGTGTGTGTGTATGTGAGTGTGTGTGTGTGTGTGCGTATGTGTGTGTGTGTGCGTGTGTATGTCTGTGTGTGTGTGTGTGTATGTGTGCGTGTGTGTGTGTGGGTGTGTGTGGGTGTGGGTGTGTGTGTGTGTGTGTGTGTGTGTGTGTGTGTGTGTGTGTATGTGTGTGTGTGTGTGGGTGGGTGTGTGTGTGTGTGTGTGTGTGTGTGTGTGTGTGTGTGTGAGTAAGAGTGTGTGTGTGTGTGTGTGTGTGTGTGTGTGTTTGTATGAGTGTGCGCATGTGTGTGTGTATGTGCGTTTGAGCACCTGCGTGTATGCATATGTGTATACGTGAGTGCGCATGTAATATCCGAGTTTGTCATGGAAATAACTCAGCTTTTAATGTATGTTAATGGAGTAAGTAGCACAGATGCACAGATTTTGGACCCTTTCTATGGATCCATGTGTCATGAACTGTCATCCTGGTGTGAACAGCAGGTGGCATTTTCAAATTATGGGGAAAAAAAACAAAACAACAAAAGTAGAGATACAAGGTTTTGCTTCACCGGTGTCGATATGCAAGTTTTGTCTGTTATCTGATTCAGGAGAGCTAAAAATGTGCCAGCCAGCCCTGCTCTCCCCTATCTGTCACTCAGTCATGGACCCCAGAAGATACCCATTACTGTTCTGTGAAGCCAGTCACCAGCATTTGTTAGTAAATCCAGCATTTCAGGTTTGCAGGCAAGATCTCGGCTCCCCTGGACTTTCGCTCAGTCGTGCTTGAGTAAAGTGCTCAGTTTCAGTAATGCTTAAGTAAAGTCCAGATATTCCAAGCTAACACTTAAGATACCTATTGCAGCTTTGTGGAGCCACTCACCAGCATTTGCAAGTGAATCCAGCATTTCAGGTTTGCCTGCAAGATCTCGACTTTGGCCTTTGAGGTCAGTGACGAAAAAAAAAAAATTCAAAAAAAGGTTTTTTTTTTTTTTCTCTCAGAAATGTATTTGTATAATGTATTACTGAAATAATGAAATAATGTATTACTGCTTGAGTAAAGTCCAGATATTCTAAAATAACACTGAAGTCTATTAAGAAACTGTAGTTTTCCACCACTGGCCACTTGGTCACAGTCTATAACTGTTGCCTGATAAGACCTTAGCACCCACTCTCAGTCTCAGCCCTCTGCTTCGAGTGTGTCACTACAAAGGCGTTCATATAAAGAGACAGGAGACGAGTTGGGGGTAGGGAAGTCTTCTCTGAGATAATATACGTCCTCCTGGACTGAGTAAATGATTAACACAGTGCAAAGCACTTATTCGAAGGGGTCAGGCGAAGTGTGTCCACTCTACAGCAAGCATAATCAGTGTGTTGAACCGTGCTGTAGCCGCGCAGGAGCTTCCCATGCGTGCCAGCAAACACAGGGGCGCTGGCTTTACTGCTGTGCGAGGTCATGAAACTCCACTCCAGCCTTTTCGTGAATCTAATTTTCAAAATCGTTTTGAATGAACCCCGAACAGTGCAGCAGTCAGTCTTATCCAAACTGCTCTCGCTCCGGGACGAGGACGGAAGTCAACACAATTATCAGAGGTCGCGAGGTCACAGAGGCTCAGCGGCTCGGGCTGCACTGGCTCTCAGCTCGGACCAGATAAGTTCTCTTTCTGGACACAAAAGTCTTTTTTTTTTTTCTTTTTTTTCAGAGCATTTAGAATTCACCTGCTGTGCTGAATGAACACCCAGCAAACTCAGTGCAAAATAATATTAACACTGCAAATAATAATACTATTTACAGCAGTAACTAACACTACAATAATAATGATTAACTATTATTACTATTATTTTTTATTATTATCATTATTATTGTTATTAGTTATGGAAGTATTAGTGGTACTGCTGTCATTATTATTTGTATTATTATTTTTATTTGATACCAAACAGTTTTCATGGCAAATTCCATTATTCTGATTAATTAATCAGGGTGGTTGAGGGTTTTTTTTTGTGTGGAGTTTGTGCTCCACACGTCTGGGTGGATTTGTCTGTGTGAATGTGTGTGTGTGTGTGTGTTTGTCTGTGTGTGTACATCTGTCTTGTCATGGACCTGTCCAGGGCGTTTCGTCCTATGAGAGCTGGGATAGACTCCAGCACCCTCCGCGAGGATGAGTGGCTGGTTAATTAATAATGGTCAACAATAATGGTCTCTCTCTCTCTCTCTCTCTCTCTCCCTCAGTGTGTGCTGAGATGCTGTGGGTGGACTGTAAAGTGCTGGACGCGGTGAGGGGCCGGCGGAGGTCGCGGGGGGCCACCAGGAAGCTCTCCTGCTCCTTCTGGTTTCTCCTGCTGTTCGGGGCCGGGGGACTGGTGCTCTTCATCCACCTGCAGGACCTCTCCGACATGGTGCAACAGCAGGGCCCAGGTCAGTAGACTGGTTACGTCATCTTCGCTCTGGTGCTTCTGGAAGCATAAAAGCTCTTAAACTCTTAAGTGGGGCATTTTTTTTTTCTTTAAACACTTCTACCCATTGCTGAGTTTTTTTGCTCGCGTGCCGACGTTCCACACTAAAATTCGACATTCTGTTACTGTAGTGAAATGTTCTTGTATCAACTCCAGTTGTGCCGTCTGACTGCAGAGCAGCTAAATATCTCTTCATGAGTGAGATGGTGTTTGCCTCGATCCTGGTGTGACCTGTTTGCCTTTGACTCATTCGACAGGAAGATTATGTTTGTTGTACAACAGCACAAGCTGTGGTTACAGTGCCATAGTAGTTATGAATGAATAAGGAAACAACAGCTTGACACTGTAATTTTCTGGTGTTGCTTTGAACCATGTCAGGTGGCTCAACAGTTGCACAAAATGACAAGATTTGTTTTACAGCGTCAAACAGCGAGTGTGTGTTTTTCCACTGTGTTTATTGTGCTCTTGAGTGTCCTGCACAGTGCTCACTCCATCCAGTTTAATGTGATTGAGTTATGGATCGACTGTCAAATGTCTAAAAGTACAAATATGAAGCTCTGAGTGTAAAGACGATGGTGTAACAGCTGTAATCCTGGATCTCCATTAACCTGCAGTGTTGGTCAGCAGTTAAACACGTTAGAATGTTTGTTGCTGAACGTTCCAAAACACACCGGTGTGACGGTACGCTTTAACTGAAAGCGGCGCAACCATGTGATTTTACACACAGAAGCGTTAACCAGCAACTCCCTCTGCATGAAAATGTGGTGAGCGTGGTTCTTTAAAAAACAAAAACTCAGCCGAACTTCCAATATTTTGCCCTGATCCTGACGAGGGAGGGATGTGAAAACACATTCAGGCCCACATGCCAGTCTTGTACCTCACGTGCGTCTACGCTGAGGGCTTCATACTGGCCTGCATGTTTACACCTTACCTTTTATCCTCATAGAGCAGATCATATTTTATTTACATCATTTGTCAAATGCTTTTATTCAAAGCGACTTACAGGTTTTTTTTTTTTTTTGTAGGTGAATGCAGTGTTACTAAAGTGTTGCATAGAGAAGGAATCAAACACTGCTGTCCTGTTGGAAGGCAGGGATGTTATCCACTACTCTAACCAACCAATCACTCACACACAGCTCATGCAAAACCTTTCAGGACGTCCAGTTTCCTTCTCTGAGAGAAGTGCTCCTTATTAAACCCCAGCAGTCACATACTCTCACCTTTACTGCTGTACTGAGTTTTATTAGAATGGACCTGGCAAAGCAACTCTGTGCTCTGGATCAGTTTCCGACACAAATGGAGCTGTTTGCAAGCAGAGGCCTGTTTTTTTGGCTTTTTTTAATGCGCCTGAACAGCATCCAGGAGCTCCTGCACCTGCAAACAAGCCAAAAACAGTAATTGAGCAATCATGCAGTCATTTCTGCACACCTGTCCCATCCGTTTTCGAGTACTGATAAAGAAAAGAGCCACTGGAAAGGGTCAGGTCCTTACTTGTGCAGTGTTTGGGGGGGAGTTTGTCTACATGCATACTGAGAGTGAAAATTAAACGGCGAATTATTAGTCATGGTGGTACTAGCGGCTTTAGTGGTACTGCTGTCATTATTATTGTTATTCTACAATTACTATAATAATGATGATAATTTTTGTTATATTATTGTCGTCATGTTGTTGTCATAACTGTTATAATGACTACTACCACTATTACTACCACACATTTTCCCCAAAAGTGTTAAATTTGTTCAACTTAGCACATAAAAAGAATTTTGCGCTAAAACGTGCCACATATGAAGTGTGTTCCCTGCTAAGGATGTGCACTTATTTATATTTAAAAATAGAGGGACAGAAATTAAACCTGATCTGTGGTGTTTGGAGCTATAGCATCTGGGCTAAGCTAATAGTAGAGCGGAGCAATTTTCTTTTGGGGTGAAAGCTAAAACCAAAATTGTTCTGTGGTGTTTGGAGTTCTTAGCCGTCCTAGCAGTCACTGCTGTGTAGTTTTCCTGAAGTCTTATTTACTAGCCCTGATTGTCGCCTCATGTCAATCAAACCACCAGTCAGAGCTCACCTGACACATATATGGGCTATTCTAAAATTTACTAATACCTGCATAGGAAAAGCAAGCCAGGCCTCATTACCGTGCCACCCCTAATATATACACAGACACAAACTATATTACCGTATATGACAGTTATTTGCGCAACAGAATTTAGCACAACATTGCAGGACTATAACCATTATAAAATGATCGTTTTCAAAACACTTTACAAAAGCTCTGAGAGGCACAGTGATACAGTCTTGAGTAACTCATACTGCATCTAGTTTTACACTTTTTTAATATGTTTACAAATAATGAAAAAGAGACAGTACAGTGGTCCACAGCCAAGCGTTTGTTTCTGCTAGCGTCAAACCGCACACTGTGTTCGGCTACACTGTGGTACTAGAAAGGACAGTACAAATAACGGAAGTCTGTTCAGTTTCATGGTTGCCAATATATATAAATAGTGTCATATCATTTGCTGCTAGACAGAAATTTGACACTATTAGCATCTTTAAATGAGGCGGTCATGTATGCTTGGGATGCTGGGGACACTGGGGACATGTTCGCACCACTTTTTTGAAAAATTGGTAAATTTCTGAAATAAACAGTGGCCTTAAATAGGACGGTGAAGGCCAAGAACGGCCTGTCGGCCAGCAGGAGGGTCGGTGAGGTGTTGCTTTGATCAGGGAGAGTGTAACCCCTCCCCAGGTCAACAAATACGATTGCAAAAACTCCCCCTGGACAAGAACAGCGAGTCCCCAGCACCTTTCAAACCAAACTGATGGTGTAACCCTGATAGTAAAACTGCTCAGGCTAAGATCTGGCCCGGACCTGTCCCAAGATTGGATTAGAACCTGTTTATTTTTGATCTGGCCCAAAATCTGATGTGAATTGAGGTCAACCTGCATTTCATCACATTCGGTCTAGATTGGGATGATTGCTTCACACATGGCTTAGTTCCAGATCAGGTGCACCTTTAAACTCCTCTGTATCCACTTTCAACACGTTTTCTTCAGTGAAGAGCTACAAGTCTGAAATTATTCATATGCAATTATGATATGCTTTTGTTAGAGGTGCAGATAACTGAACCCAAGCCCCCAGCACACACATACACGCACACACACACACACACACACACACACACACCCCCACTCACACTGAACATCAGCCCCAAACCCATCCTTTCTTATATTTAACAGCAGAGCATATCTCTCTCTGTGTCTCGAAGGTAAGAGGATTTCAGCACTCGGCTGATGCCAGGATCTCGGCCTGTGTGAACTGATGTGACTGGAAAACAGAGTCATACTGGCCGAGACCGGACTAGGCCGAAGGCTAGACCAAGTCTGGACCGAAACTTTACAGAGGCTGGAGCAAGGCTGGACCGAGACTATGCTGAGACTAGACCAAGACTGAACCGAGGCTAGACCGAGACTGGATCAAGACTGGAGCGAGACAGGAAGTAGACTGGAGCGAGACTGGACAAAGACTGGGCCAAGGCTGGATCAAGACTGGAGCGAGACTAGACCAAGACTGGGCCGAGGCTGGACTGAGACTGGAGCAAACATGGTGCAAGACTTGAACGAGACTGGAGCGAGAGTGGACCGAGGCATACAAATGACTCTGACCGCTGCTTTAGAGCACAGACCACCAACAGAGCCACTTTTACTGACTCACATGCACACACACATACACACACACACGCACACACACACACACACACACACACACACACACACACACACACACTCTGAGCTGATTGCTGGTCCTTAATCCTGCAGTAACAGTGAGCTGAGTTACAGTTCGTCTCCCTCTGAATAATCTTTTCTGTACAGTGAGGGAATCCTCTCCTCATCACCATGGGAACACCTCTGCACTGAGGAGCCCATACCAACTGCTGACACAAATCTGGAGCAGTGTGTGTGTGTGTATCCCTCTCTCTGTCTCTCTCTGTCTCTCTCTGTCTCTCTCTCTCTCTCTCTCTCTGTCTCTTTCTCCATATCTTTCGCCCTGTCTCTCTCCTTTTTCTTTCCCTTTCTCTCGTCTTCTCTGTCTTTCTTTCTTTTTCTTCTTGCCTTACACTCTCTCACACTCGCTCTCTTTTTATATGCTCCTTCTCTCTCTCTGTTCCATCACTCTCTCTTTCTATCTGCTCCATTTCTCTCTCTCTCTCATTTCTGTCTGCTCCATCTCTCTCCCCCCTCCTCCCTACCTCTCTTTCTCTTTCTGTCTTCCTCTCTCCTCTGTCTACATTTAACATCTCCTCCATTGTCTCTTTCAGTTTATCTCTCATCCCCCAAACCCCCCCACCCCCCGACTGGCCTTCTTCTTCTTCTCCTTCTTCACTTCAAAGCCTGACCCAGAGTCGCTTCCTCAGACGAACCAACTCTGTCAGTTTAGCTCAGCAATCAACAGCAATAGACACACACACACACACACACACACACACACACACACATCTGGCAGCTTTCCGTACACTCAGTCACTGGCCGCTACAGTGTGTGTTATGAGGAGAGGTGTACAATTCAGGTCCAGAAAGTTAAAAATCCCCTCCAGGATTTTGTTTAAACTGCCTGGATGCCTCAATCTGCAAAACCAGGCAGCTGGAACGAAATCCTGGAGAGGATTTTAACTTTCTGGACCACCAGTCCACCAGTGTTTTAAATGGCCCACCCTCTCCCCAGTTAATAGAGATGGGTATTGTTTTTTACTGACACTAATATCAATACTGACGCTGCTTGTCAAGACGTCATAGGAAACTTCGTTTCATGATCTTCCGTCATGTAGAATCAGACTCAAACTTTTAAAAATATGAACTATAGAACTTTAAAATGGTGTCATTTTTTAAAAATTGTGTTGTTTAAAATTCAGCCTAACTAAATACATTTCTACTTCTGATTTTTGTTTTTTGGGTAAGTTGTATCCAAATAGTTGATTCAGTTATAAAAATAATCTTATCACAGGTTGTCCTGATATGATTTGGGACACTTGTACATAACACATCGTTTAAGGTTTTAAATATTAGAAAAACGGTTATGCAGTAACAGGAAAAATACCCTCAGGATTCTAAGGGTACAACTCACTAAAACTTCAGCTGGATTAGCTGTCATGCCAGCACAGACTAAGCACCCCTTTCACGTTGCCTCTTTCCTTTAAACAGCTCTGTCCTTCAGACTGAAGGTTCTTCTGTAATGAAAGGCTCATTATTTGAAGCCCGGCAGGTTTTTAGTGGGCTTTGTTTTCGTGCAGTGCAAGGCCTGTGGCTCATAATGAGAATAAACCAAAACTCTCTGCTGAGGACTCGACGCTTCTTGAGTCCCAGGGACTCGATGTGGACTTGCATGAACATCTTGTGAACATCTTAGCTTCACCCTGTGCAATAAATCCAACCTTGGATTTAAAAAAAAAAACTATATGCTGTTCTTTCAAAATGTTATAACAAGAAAACATCAGAAATATACAATTATAACTGACAGGGTTGGAAGTGTAATGTAACAATACACACTGTAAGTGGAGTTTAATGCATGTAAACGTTTATGTACAAGTTTTATCAAAATAACCACCTTTATCACAGCAGCACAGATTCACAACATCCTTTTCAGCAATTTTTGGATTTAACTTGTGTCCAAACCCTCCCAGCACCATTTAAAGCCTGCAAACAGTTCCATCTCATTCTGAACTTGTGAGTTGCCCATTTTGAACTTCAGCTCAGGTTCAGCTTGTCCCTGGGAGAAAAATCTGGAGACTGGGGAGGTCAAGATGTAATTCTCTAAACATTTTGCTTTTCTTTGAGCTGGATATAATTTAGGGACAATTTTGAAGAATGCTTGGGCTCATTATCCTGTTAAAGAGTGGAATTATGTCCAATGATACATAAACCTGAAGGCATTGTTTGAGATTCTTAGAGATACTTTCATTTTTTCATGATCAACACAATGTGAATGCCAGTGCACTAAAGACAGGCCTAATATGTCTCTTAAATGCAGCAGTTTGAGCCTTTGTGGCTAAATAATGTTACTGCAGACTATGCAAAACTGAAAAACCAGTCAGTTACATTTGTTTAAAGTATTTCTAACGTTTTCTTGTAATCATTTATTTTTTTAAAAATCCCAAGGGTGGGCTCAAACTTTCGGTCCGTAGTGTACATAAGTGAACCCCTGTGCAGTGTAAATATAATATGAAGGTTTTAAGGTGGCCCTTATTTGTGAATTTAGTTTCTTCACGGTGGACTTGTTGCTGATGTATAATCTCCTTAGAAAAACAATGACCAGTAGAACAGGACAGGTCTGTCTGTCAGCTAAAGTTGTAGCTAAAGCCCAAATCCCAAACTCCCAAGCAGCCACCTACCCAGCAATCCCCCAAGCAACCCCACACCCACCCACCTAACAAGAAACCCAGCAAGCGACCCACCCACCCAGCCACCCTGCAGTAGCTGCCCAGACCCACCGACCCTGCAACCCCACCCACCCATCCAGTGACCCTGCAAACCTGCAACCTTGCAACCCCAAGCCCCCACCCACCTAGCCACCATCCACCCAGCAACCACTGCTGAGCAACACCCCCAGGAACCCCACAGCACTGAGCTATGGAGCTCTGGAACTGGGCTCCATCCAGCAATTGTAGTGATTCAGAACATAATCTGACTTCAGTAACGACTGAAGACAGAAGCTGTTACCACAGCAAAGGGAGGTCAACACCTTTAAAAATACCCTTTTAGAAGTAAAGGTATAGGCCGTATGTAAACTGTAAATCTTAAAACATGAGATATGGACGCAGTGTCCTTCTGGTGCTCTAAACACGCTGAAACCTGACCTACTCCTGACCAGGTCACACAGATCTCGTCTTACCCTTTAATATCGAGCAAGACTAATCCCTCTCCTGTTTCCCTTCTCTCTCTTTTTACTTTCTCGCGCTTTTTTTCACTTGGTTTCACTTTATCTCTTTGTTTTCCTTCTCTCTCTCTGTCTCTCACCCTTATCTCTTTCTTGCTATCTATGTTGTTCTCTGTCTTTATCTCAGTGCTTGTCTCTCTCACTCTTTCTTTCTCTCTCTAATCACCAGTTAGGGATCTGCTATCGAAACCCCCCCCCCCCACACCACCACCACCCCCCCCCCTTTTCCTCCGCTCCCAAGCTTGTAATCCACAGCGCTGCTCTCGTTATTCCAGATCTCTGCATTAAAATGCTGTAAATTGGACAAAAAACATGCTGCCTAATTACGTCCCAGCCATGCAGGGAAAAGCCTATGAAGACTCACAGTAACGATGCGACACTAAGCTCGTCCACGTCGCAGCGCTGCGGCTTCAGTGCAGACGAATCCCCCTTTACAGAAACACAAAGACCCTCGTTCACTGTTAATAAACGTGTTTCCGGAACCTGACCAGGAAGCGAGGCAGGGAAACGACCCTCAGTATGAAAGAGTCATGCAACACAGACACAGATATAATTAACACCACTGCAAAGCTGCTTTACTCTTTTATCCACCCACTGCCTTCTCAGTAAAAAGGTTCTATGCAGGACCAATTAAGGGTTCTCTGACTTATACATTCTACTACAAGTTAAAGGTTCTTGTACACTGTTAATAAAAAGGGTTCTATATAACACTAATTAGAGGTTCTCTGACTTGTACCCTTTAGTACCAGGTAATGGTTCTCTGACTTATATCCTCTTATCAAAAAGAGATCTATACAGTACCAGTTAAAGGTTCTCTCACTTGTACACTTTTAGCCAAAAAACGGTTCTATATAGTACCCTTTAAAGGTTCTCTGACTTGTACACTTTTAACAAAAAGGGTTCTGTATTGTACCAATTAAAGGTTATCTGTAGTGTACCCTCCTAGCAAAAAAAAAAATAGTACCAGTTAAAAGATCTCTGACTTTTGTCCTCTAGTACCTGTAACAGGGGCTCAGACAGGTACCCTCTTAGCAAAAAGGGTTCTATATGATACTATTTAAAGGTTCTCTGACTTGTATCCTCTTAGCCAAAAGGGTTATTTATACCACCAGTGAAAGGTTCTCTGATTTGCAAAGTGGTTCTATATAGGGCCACCCACATGCTAAACACAACCTCCGATTGGACAGAATAATGCAGAGGCACCTCCGTCCAGTGTGTGTACTTTTCCAGGCTGGAGCGCTGAATTTGATCGGCGCTGCACAGATGTTTGCTAATCCCTTAATCCTGCTCCTTTTCCTGCAGACTAATTTAGCTGTCTCTTAATGTAATTAAACTGGGCCCGTGACCCCAGGTCAGCAGCTGCAGCCATGCAGGGGTTCCAGAAAAATCCAGTTCTGAAGAGGGCTTTTCTTCCCTTTTTGGCTCAGCCTAACAAAGACCTGTTGTGCTGGACACACTCTGGGCCTTCATTAGACAGCAGTGTTACAGCCGCCACTTAATGCCATTTATAAAAAAAGGAAATCTGCTGTCCTTCACATGACACTCATTCAGAAGATCGCCAACTATCTTGAAATATCCCTCTATAACCTCTTATAGGTTCAGGGTCACTACTGCCATATTAAAAAGGTTCTACACAAGAGTCATTTAAAGCATCCTGACTGGCAGCATTACAGTGTGGTGTGGGTATTGCACAGTACAGCACCAAAAGCCCTGCAGAGGGTGGTGCGCTTGGCTGAACGCACAATCAGATCTCCTCTACCAGCCCTGCAGGACATTTACTCTGCAAGTTGGAAAACTCGGGCCCTCAGGATTACTAGAGACTCCACCCACACAAACTGTTCAATATGTTTGTCTATTTATTGTACTGTTTCTGTTGTATCTCACACTTTGTTCAAAGCTGCTAACTGCCTCCTGTGCAATATTATACTTACGGTGCAATATTAGTCACTCTGGAAGGTTTGTCCATTACATAATGGACAAACACCATTTTGTACACACACACACACACATGCACACATTTTCTTTCTTATTCTCATTCCCGTTTCAGCAGTCCCTCTATATTCACTGCAGTTTGTACTCTGCCTACTTTGCAGTTTTTGCACTAAATACGACACAAACTGTGTTATTGGTTCTTGTTTGTCTGGTCCCTATAGTGTATTTTATCTACTTTTTATTATATGGTAACTTTTATTAAATTGTAAATTAAAAACTTTCTTGAATGTTTAGCACAATCAAGGGGGGCATTTCACTGTATGTTGTACAAATATGACTGCGTGTGACTAATAAAACTGAATTTTGAGTATAACTGAAATCATTTCTGAATGTGAAAGTGGGAGTGGGGGAGTGGCTAGTGCTGAGTTTGAGAGGAGCTGCTCAATGCAGGAGGCCTTTCTGATGCAGCGTGTATGGAAGATGTCCTGTAGTGAGGGGAGAGACATGGCGACGATGTTTCCAGCTGTTTAAACAATCTGCTGCAGGCTCTTTCGGTCTGCAGCACTGGCGCTGCTGTACCAAATTGAGTTGGAGCTGGTCAAGATGTTCTCTGTGGTGCCCCTGTAGAACACAAACAGTCTGTGATTGGAGAGTGAGGGGTCTCTGGTAATGCTGTGAACCCACTGCAGACACATATGCTGGAGGCTGGCAATTTTCTCCACCTGTTAGAGAGGATACTTTTGTTACTGTGTCTTCAAGACTGATATATTTACTGTATATGTATCTGTCCTCATTGGCTGACCCATTTATAGAGCAGTCTGACTGAAACATTCTTTATAACTTCACTGTGAATGGGTGGGGCTAAAGTGCTGCAGGTTGAATAGGCATGGCATGTACAGTACGGTGCAAAAAGTCTTGAGCCAGCCCTCCTTTCTTTATATTTTGCTTTGAATCACCTTGTTGTTGCAAAAATAACATTTTCTGGCTGCAAAGTGTCTAGATAAAGGTTTTCCAGCCACTCAGCATTCAGCACCACCAGTATATTGATCACCACCTGATCATCTGGAATCATCTGCACCTGTTTCTTCACTGGTTCAGGCTTTACGTTACTTGGCTTTGAAAGATCATATGTAGGTCACTGTGTGGCTTAACAAACAAAAAGCAGGTTACTGGCCAGGTTCAGGGACTGGACTGAAAATGAGAGTGTTTGAAGCCTGGAGAACTGTTCCTCAAGACTACATCAAAAATACAAAAAAGTCTGGATCTTTGGAACCAAAATATGAAGAAATGAGAGGTGGCTTAAGACTTTTGCCCAGTACGGCATGGCATCACAAAAGCTGCAACTTGAAATTGGGTCATTTTAGGAGCTTCATTTAAAAATATGGACTGTTGGAGTGTCCATATATTTGGCGATGTTGACACATTTTCATCAAAGAAGGAATTTTGGTTTTTCACTTTAACGATCAACTGTGTACTGAAAGACTGCTCCATGTAAATTAGTGTTGGTTCTGGTTGGGGATGAGTTTGGATCTCACGCCTACAACACCAACGGACAAGTGAGCTGTTTGCTTAATGCCCAGTACACATTGTACGATTTTGTACAATTTGTACTGAGAGAGGTTCAAAGACGGCCAGTGTCACGGTGACCAAAGACCACTTGCCATTATTTTCTCACAATGTCAGGTATTAAGGACAACCATCTCACAGTGTATGCGCCAATTCGACCTACGTCTACTGACTATCCAATCAGAATGCAGCATGAAATGATGTATTTGTCAGCGCAACATAGCAAAATCCAAACAGCATGGAGGAGAAATGAAGAAGCACCATCTACACACCTTCACACACATCATCGTACATCTACACACCTTCACACACACCATCGTACATCTACACACCTTCACATACACCATCGGACATCTACACACCTTCACACACATCATCGTACATCTACACACCTTCACACACACCATCGTACATCTACACACCTTCACATACACCATCGGACATCTACACACCTTCACACACATCATCGTACATCTACACACCTTCACACACACCATCGTACATCTACACACCTTCA